>OY292315.1:0-175242 GCA_958496155.1 Sisyra nigra
AGAACAGCAAGACAAGTTGGACCAATATACTTTATTTAGAGCACTAGAACTAGCAAGTCACCTGGAGATTGGCATCACGAAAACGATACATCCAATGACACACGAAATCGCCATTTGGGAAGTCAATGAAGTTAACATAAACTTCAGACTGAGAGCATGGAACAAAGAACATACCCATTCAACCATATACAAGACCGAGCTCCATGAAATCGTTTACAAATATTTTCCAGAACACCAATTAATATACACAGATGGATCAAAAACTGCAGCGCATACAGGAGCTGCCTTTTCCACCCAATATATCCAAAATTCCATTGAACTGCTACCCCAATTATCCTTCTATTCTGCCGAGCTATATGCAATAATGTGTACGATAAAAATAATGATATCATCGAAGGAACTAAAAGAACTAGGAAGAAAACTGATCTGCTCTGACTCAATTGCCGCTTTAACGAGTATACAGTATATTTGAGCAAACAAACATCCATTTTAACCCAAATTCCAATAAGCATTACAAAACTCTGATAGGAAGGAAGAATCATCAAATTCTTGTGGATCCCTGGTCATGGCGGGATTGCAAGGAATGAGGAGACAGACGAGGCCGCAAGGGCAAAAGGGATCGAGGACAGACGAAACATCGGAATACCTTCAACCGATCTGGTATTGGAAACCTTACGAGCAATTAAAGAGCTTTACATCGTAGAGTGGTGGAATGAAGAAGAACGTAGCTTGAGATCCATTAATAATACTCCAACCATTTGGGGAACTTCATATAGATAGAACCAAACCGAAGAAGTAAAATTGTGCCGCCTCAGACTAGGACACTGTAAACTAATACATAGTCATATTCTGGAAAAGAAGTCAGCGCCCGTGAGTAACGTATGTGGTGTACAAGTGTCAGTGTAGCATGTTCTAGTGAACTGCCCCAAATACGCGAGTGAGAGGATAACGTTAGTACACAATCATACCATAAAAGAATCTTATCGGACAATGACACCAAATCACTAAAACTATTTAGATTCCTAAAAAAAAAAAAAAACTTAAGAGAACATATAGTAATTAAAAATAAAAATAACCCATACATAAAAACTGATAAAATCAAAAGTGAAAAGGTAAACCAAAGAACATACTAACAAATAACATAAATACTACAATCTAAAACTCCTCATTAAAAGTAGCTTATAACCTTCAAGTTGATGCGACTTTAAATAAACGAATTAAAAACACAAAATTTACTTTCGAATTAATCGAAAAGATCCAGCGAAAATAGTTTTCTTATAACCTATTAAGAAATATTTCTCAGTTACATAAGATTTTACAACGATTAAATGAAAGGTGTTGCCTTTAAATTTCATTAAAAATTTTATTAATTATTCATTTACTTGAACTTACCTTTTAAAAAATGTAGATCCTTTACGGTATGCGGCCTCCAGGAATAAGTCCTCCGTGCAGGAGGCGACGTATACTTAGACAAAGAAAGGCGATCTTCTGACTGCTAACCAGCGTACCCATCCGTCTCGATTACACCCTTCCATATACTGTTGCTTCCCAGTTTATGAAATGATATAGGTCGTATACCACGAAAGTCATAAGTTCCGACCTGTTTCGCAATGTTTCGTCGAAAACTCATCAATTCTCCGAGGTTTCATGTTATTAAAAATGTCTTTAAAAAACTAAACAACTAAGGAATTGCACGATGGCTAAATGTATAAGTACTTTATGACGTCAACACTCACTGAACGATACTAATAATCATTGCAAAAATAATAAATGTGCACTTTTTTATAACAAAAGCTAGGTTCTAAATTAATTATTTCAATTTGTCTTAAATAGCAATTCAACCCGGTGGCTTATCGTCACGGAGTCCAGCCGTACAATGATATAAATAATAGAGCTGTCATGAGCCGTATGTATTCGTTGCAAAATAATGGGTGTGCCATCTAGTACCGAGTAGCGAAACGTTACATACGAATGCGTTTCGTTACTCGCACGTTTCGCCACGGGACGGACCACATTAATTACGATTCTTTGCTTTGTTTTTGATTTAGAGCCGATTTACAATCAATAAAATCGATGAAAGATGAACTATTTCCAATGGCGGATTGACATTGAAGTAGTGCATGAATGTGCTGTGATCGTTGTCATGGTTACGATAAGATTTTTCAACCAATTGAAACGTGTTAAATATTTGTATATATTTGTATATATTTGAGACAAATAAAATATCAATGATTAAAAGTATTGCATATAATAAAAATATTGTAAATAATTTGTCAATTAGAATATTAAATAAATTAATCAAATAATATCCTTACTGAAAAATGTCCGTATCGAATTTAAAGTTCTTCCTTACCGACCAAAATTTACCGATCTAAAATATCGGTAATGCAGAAATAGTGTAGTTAATCAAATTTCGCTGTAGAGGCGCCTTAGTAAAAGTCATTTTTGAATCCAAGAAATGTCACCTGTTTGGAAATTGAAAATTTGCTTATATCTAATATCTTGGAAAGGACGAATATTTTTAACAACCTGTTAAGATATCCTTTTCCTTCTCGCTAAACATTATCGTTATTCCAAATTTCAACTGTTGGCACGTTCGTAGCTATGTTCCGGTCAAAGTGTCTTATTTATCTTAAAATCATGGTTTTGAGTGGTTTTTGTGGCATAATATTATTAAAAAAACAAATTATTAATTAATATCCGATGCTTTAATGCCATCGGAAATAAGTTAACATGAAAATTCATTGTTAAATCATTTGCTGAATGGGGTTATGAAATCCACATGAAAATTGCTTTCCTGTAAGCTAATTATCCTTGTTTACAGCTGAATTGATATTGGATTTGATTCTTGAAGCCTTCTTCTACGTATGTAAGGATATTCAATGGGATCCTATGTGATTTTCTATTAGTATTCTATCTTTCCGGAAACCTATATTCTCCCAAATTTAATAATCAAATAACATTAAATTCTATCATGGCATAAACTACATTTATATTGCATTATATTCTGTAAGTATTTATCATTGCACTTTGTAAAGTTCACGACGTTTTTTTTTATTTTCTTGGGGATTTTAGTGTTTCCGGAAACCTGCAGGCTGCCGAATGAAGTCCATTGAAAATATTCAGTTAGCTCTATATAATTGAGAATGATCTAATTGAAATCGAAAAGTACGCTTACCGCGGAACGGACCAAAAATTAGGAAAATTGGCTGAGACCATTTTTCCGATTTTATCATCCTCTATCAATTTTCCGAGTTTCGTCGCAATCGGAGCTAAACAAGTGTCAACGTTTTTCTGCGGCGACCGCATCAAAACCAGCGGGTGATCTGGTTGTTGCTTCGAGAAATCGAAAAAATCAATAAAACGGTAACCTTCCCCTTAAGCTTTTCCGATACGTTCTTGGAGCCGATCGATAGAGTTTTCCACGCTGATTCTAATGAACTCATTTTTGTTACCGTACGATCGCTAGCTAACGAGGTATTCAACGTTAAAGTTGCAAAAAAAAAAAAACACAAAAAATGCCAATTTTAGTCACTTATTTAAGAGTTTTTCAGATTTTGGTGGATTTTCGCAACAAAAAAATTAAAAATGCCAAATCAAATTTCGCTTGGAACATCAAGTACGATTTACGCCCAGCTTTCCTATTTTGGAAAATATGAAAATTCAAAGAAGAATTTTCCCATCCTAATTTTCATTTAATTTTTTAATCCTGTGACGTCAAATAAAACCATTAACAAAAATCCTCTTTCACAAAAGTAAAAAAGAAACTGGCCCTGTCATCGATCGGTAATTATCATCACTACGTCTTTAGAAACTTATCGATTAAGTCTCGAAGGACGAAAGATAAACAATCGATGGAATGCTGTAACCTAAACTCTGTAACGAATATAGAAATCCAAGAATATTAACGAAACAGAAAGGAAAAAAACCTAACCGCCGAGGGCTGGAATCGAACCGTAGACCTTATGCATGCTGACCGCCGATAATCCCACGTAGGTACAAGAGAACTGAAAATGCTTCCTTTAAACTTCTATTTTAAATACAATATTTTAAACATGGGCCAAGAAAATGTATCGTCAAGACTTCCTGATTGATTTTCGCGAAGAAACTCAGAATATAAATAGTCCAAAGTAAGATCGGAATAGTTGTCGTTGCCGATTTTCCAAATGTTTCGTCTTCCCCGATATATTCGTGATTTTCAATTTTGAAAATTGTTATTTCTTAACCCACATAACAGTTACCTAGACTGTATAATGTTATTAACTGTGCTGACGGATAAAAATTTTTTCTGAATTACATCTAGCAGCATCTAGGAAAAGAGAAATATCTGAAAAAATAATAGGTATGGTTCTAGAAATAAAAAGAAATATTTTAACAGTTCAAATATGTACTTATTAAAATTTAATATCGTATACATAAAATATATATAGGATTATAAGTAATTATTTTATGTTAAGCAAATAAATATAAAATGTAATAACAATAATTAAAATATAATATTAAAAAAATACTAAATTAATAAAAATAATTATGAATTTAATGCAGTAGAGTTATTATTCAAAATGCAAAAATTGCCAAGTCCTTATATACCTGGAAAAGATTTCAACGATCAATTAGCATCTAGTATGGTTTATTAAGCGCCAAGAATTGACGACGGTTTTTGATAAAACAAGCTAATAGAAAACGAAAATGAAGAATGGTAATTTGCGAGTTTTGGCTTCGTTTTCGATAAAAACTGGAATTAAATACGAAATTTTCCAATGCTATTTCTTATGGGAAATGATTTTGATAAATCTACCAATTGAGACGTAACTATGGGAACTAACATTTACTGATGTATTTCAATTTAATTCATATAATACAACAAATGTCAGGGGGGTCCAGGGGGCCACCCCGGCGGGGGTTTGGGGCCCCCAACATAAAAGAAACCACACTCATTGTTCGTTTACCCGATTTTCATAATTTCACTGAATGCGCCCTTACTGACCACCCTTGAGTTTTACAGAAAACCAAATAATATTTTTAATATATCTAGTCGTCTCTCAAATACGTCCGTATCGAAGGATTTGTTTATTTCTTTCATATGCTTCCTATTGCGTGAGTTCAAGCTCGTTATTCCAGTTGATAATTTACTTAATTTTATGGTGTTTTCTGTGTTTTATTTCTGAAATTTTGTATTATTTGTGGTGTCTATAAAAATGTTTACTAATAAGTGATTATTTACAGTATTAAGATAAAGCGGAGTGTGTAATTTAATTGATAATCATTAGCTTTAGTAATTATAATAGTGCCAATAGTGCAGTTGTTCAAATCGGTTCATGTAAGTTCCCATAGTTACTTATTCCCTGAATTTTGCAAACGGCTTGCTTAGGCCTCATGCTGACGTCAAAACATATCGCTTTCGCTTAAAATTTTGATTGTCGATTTTTGGATATTTGACACTAAATTTAGCTTCCGTTAGCCTTACTTTATGCTTATACAAAAGCATAAAGTAAGAAAATGTCAAATACTCGAAGCGCCTAACTAACCATACTCGAGCCCCATAATTTGTAAAAGAAAACTGCAACTTGTTCAATTGGTGATCTGTCAAGTCTTGAAATATGATCATACCTATTGGAAGCGTTCACAATGAAATTAGGACGACTTTCCATGTACGCTTCTTCGTGCCTTCAATAACCAGTTAACTTTTGCTAAGCCTTTTTTGGCAGTAAACCTTATTATAGGTACATTTCATTAATTTGTTTAGTATTAAATATTTTCCTGTCAAATTTGATTAACACCGCGTATCAATACATATACAAATATTTAACACGTTTCAATTGGTTGAAAAATCTTATCGTAACCATGACAACGATCACAGCACATTCATGCACTACTTCAATGTCAATCCGCCATTGGAAATAGTTCAACTTTAATCGATTTTATTGATCGTAAATCGGCTCTAAATCAAAAACAAAGCAAAGAATCGTAATTAATGTGTCTTAACTGTTAGTTTTAAGTTCATTTTTTTGTCCTTTTGTGAAAATATAATAGAAAGCACGCTGCACGCAAGTATGTATGTACTGTACCTGTATGTATCCTCGCAAATGGGAACTATTTTTGCAATGAAACTTAGAGTATAGATTGGCAAAAGTAAAATCGGAACAGTTGTCGATCTTTTAAATTTCCTGTCCTTTCCGAGATATTCGTAATTTTCGTTTTAACAAATTCTTTTTAATCATTGTGTTTGCATTGGTTGTATAGACAACCCACATAACAGTTATGCATATTGTGATTGCCTGTGCTACACACTGGCTTTGGGAAGTCTCCTCAATGATTTAGCAATCGGAAAATAGCAGCCTTAAAAATTATCGATTTTCTTCAAAAATCACTGAACTATTCATCGTCCATCGATTTTTACGATGTAAAATTTTTATCCCACGGATTTCGTTCAGACTTTGCACACACGTTGAGGACCCCTTTGTGGATGCTAATTGATTTAATTGATGCTAAGTGATATAATTGATAAAAAAACACAGATTTTATCAAATTACACAAAAAATTAATTTAGGTAAAAAATTTTAAAAATTTAATTTGCGACCACGTGGTAAACTAAACCCCAATTTTTGACATATCAACACATTTTAAAGTATTATTCTAAGTAGAACCAAGTATGATCAATGGAAAATATTATAGATAAAATCGATGCTGGTAAAGTCTTATAAATAGAGATACGTAATTAAAGATATTGTTAAACCAAAAATAATAACAGGGAATGCTGAGGCTATACATGAGTTGGTGAAACAGAAGGAAAAGATGAAAATGATACCAAAGTGGACATTTTCCTGTCGATAGGTAAATGCACACTTAATAACGTCTTGTACCACATCCAAAGGAATATTGGTTTTAAACTATATAGCTACAGTCAATTCACGATTCAAAAGGTTTAGTATGTAAAATTTCATTTGCGACTTTTTTTCTGAAATCCCATCTTTTAAGATTGAGGAGAACAAAAATTTTTGAACTCTGTGGAACAACTGGAGAGCTTTATGGATTAAAATTCCGAGTAACATACTAGTTGTGCTGATAGCAAAGTAAAGGGCATGCCACCAAATTTCAAATTTTTTTTTTTTTTTTTTTTTTAAAGTCGCTTCAACTTCTAGGGCTATTAGCGACTGCGCATAGTAGTACTATGCCTAGTAAATTAATTAGATTTTGATAAAAATATTAGATTGGAAGAAAAAAGAAAAAAAAATTTGATATAGGCTGGATAGTGGTAACAATGATTAGAATGGACATAACGATGATAACAATGGTAACAGTGATAACAATCCATTTATTTGATGGTTAATTAGAGGGTTTTGTAGAAGGTGGAGTTCTTTATTCTCCTCCAGTTGTCGTCAAATTCGGGGTGTTCCGGGTCGAGAGCAGCCCTCAGGTCTGATTGGCTGAAGGACAAGTCACAGCTGGGACCTGGGGAAACCAGGTGCGGTACATCTATCCGAGCCCCACAACTTCGACAATTCGGTGCAGGCTCTCGAGAAAGGATGTGGGAATGGGTAGCCCTGGTGTGGCCTGTTCTCAGTCTTGTGAGGGCGATTTCTTCCGTTCTACTAACTCTGCCGAAGTTTGTCACCCTCCCCACTTCAGGTTTGATCAGCCTCAGTCTATCGAATGATAGATTCCACCCTCTCTGCCAGCTTTTAGTCAGTCGTTCTTTTATAATCGTTAGGGCGTCCCAGTAAGTTATTTCGTCGTCTTGAACTTCTGAAATAATGGCACGTTTAGCTGCTTTGTCAGCTATCTCGTTCCCTTCAATGCCTATGTGTCCCGGGATCCACATTAAAGCTACTCTAGGACTCAATTGCCAGATCAACGATTTGATATTTTCTATTAGGTTTTCGTCGCTTTTTCCCCTGATAGCGTTGATGGAGCTTAGGGAGTCAGTACAAATGATAAAATTCTGACTATTGTTTTCTAATTCGCGAATATAGGATAAAGCTCTGTAGATGGCTTTTAGCTCCGTGGTGTAGGATGAGCAATATTTATTTAGTTTTACCAGGTCTTCAAAGTCGTCCAAGATCCAGGCACATCCAGTTTTTCCATTAATTTTTGAACCATCGGTGTATATAATTTTATGATTGTTATAATTATTTTTAATTTCTCTAAATGTTTGGGTTAGTAGTGAAGTTGGTGTATTTGCTTTTCCCAGTTTTTCTAAGTTTTTCACTGTTTTGGGTTTGAATTCTATCCAGGGGGGGATAGTCGGCTCATTTTTTTTGGCCAAATTTGGTATGGGGATTTTGTGGAGGCTGGAGCCAATTATTGCTCGTGCTGAAAGGGGCTTTGGGAGGTTTGTCTTGGAGTACAGAGTATTATTTAAGTAGTTGACGGTAGCAGTTATTTTGTTTTGGGCATTCAGGTTTTTTTTTGTTTTTAGAGTGAATTTTTGAATAAGCAATTCCCTTCGAAGGTAGAGGCCTGGTTCATTGGCTTCTACGAGAATGCTGTTATTTGGGCATGTAGGGAATGTTCCTAGAGCCAGTCTGATGCCTGTGTGATGTACAGGGTCTAGCAATTTTAGACAGGTTGGTTTGGCCGAAGCATACACAATACTTCCATAGTCTAATTTTGATCTGATGAGTGATCTATATACTCGAAGTAGGTGGTTTTTGTTTACTCCCTTGTTGTTGTGATTTAGCACTTTTAGGACATTCATTGTTTTTAAACACCTGGATTTTAGGTCTTTAATATGTGGTATCCAAGAAAGTCGCTCGTCAAATTTTAGACCTAGGAAGGACCAGTTTTTTACGCGTTCGATTACGTTGTCATGGAGTTTTAATGTAAGATGATTATGAGCCACTCTTTTTCGACTGAACACTACAAGTTTCGTCTTCTCTGCCGAAAATTTGAGACCGTTTTTGTTAGACCACGCTTCTAGCCCAGCAAGCAGGGTCTGCAACATCTTTTTTGCAAACGCTCCATTTCCCGTTCTCAGAGAGACGGCCAGGTCATCAGCAAACATGTAAGGTTGAATGGGCTTGGGAATTACCTGGGTGACGTCATTTATTGCGAGTAGGAAGAGTGTGGGACTGAGGACTGAGCCTTGAGGTAACCCATTATCACTTTCCATCTCTATAGATAGTTGATTGCCTATTCTTACGCGCTGGTGTCGATTTTGAAGGAAGTTTTTTATAAAATGGGCCATGTTACCTTTTATGTGGTTTTGTTGCATGGATTGTAGGACTTTTTGTTTCCATGTCATGTCAAAAGCCTTTTGTAGGTCGAAGAAAATACAGAAGACTTCTTCTTGGGTTTGGAAGGCTTTGCAAATTTCATTTTCTAATTTTACTAGATGGTCAAGGGTAGATCGTTTTGGCCTGAATCCGTTTTGACATTCGTGGACTAGATTGCGTTCTTCAATTAAGTAGTGTAGCCTACGGTTGAGTATCCTTTCCATTATTTTACATAAACAGTTTGTTAGAGAGATTGAACGGTAGCTGGACAGGCACTTTTTGTTTTTGGAAGGTTTTAGGATTGGGATGATAGTAGATTTCAGCCAGCTTGTAGGTATTGTGTTGTTATTCCAGATTTGTTGGATAATTTCGAGAAGAGTAGATAAGGCGGTGGGATGAAGGTTTTTAAGCATGTCTGGATGAATATCATCGGGTCCTGGAGAGGAATGTTTTCCACTATTAATTGCTGTTTGTAGTTCTGTCATCGTAATATTTGAATTATAAGGTTCTGAATTGTCGCTGTAAAAGTCATACGTGGTTTCGCTATTTTTTATAAGTCATTGGAAGATGTCACTGTAATTATTGGTACTTGATATTTCCGTGAAGTGTTTAATGAATGCGTTGGCTATTTCCAAGGGATTTGTGATTATTGAGTCATTGTTTTCAAGAGAAGTGGTTGGTGAGGAAAATTTGTTTCTAAGCTTATTTATTTTTTCCCAAATACAGGAAGTGGGAGTTGAGGAGTTTATGGAGTCGAGAAATTTTTCCCAGCTTTCTTGTTTCTTAGTTCTTATTAAGATTCTTGTTTCTGCTCTTTGTTTTTTGAATTCTATGAAGTTTTCTAAGGTTTGTTGGCGTTGGTATTTTCTAAGTGCTTTTTTCCGACTTAAAATGGATTGTTTGACTTCGGTTGACCACCAAGGAACCGCTTTTTTTGATGGGTTGGGTGAAGAGCGTGGAATTGTTTTGAATGCTGCCGCGAGGATAATTTTGGTAAATTGATCGATAGTGTCGTTGATATTGTTTTTTGTTACATCATTTGAGGACATTTTGGTTAGATCGTAAAATTCGTCCCATTTTGCTCTGCTGGTGATCCAGTGTGGGTGTTTTGTTACCGGTTTATGTATCAACGGTAGCTCTAGGATTATTGGGAAATGATCGCTTGCGCAAAGATCATTGTGTGTATTCCAGGTTAAAAGAGGGGCTATTTCTGGACTACAGAGAGTAAGGTCAATAGATGAGAATTTGCCATTAGAAAAGGTCAGGTGCGTTGGTCTAGTGTCGTTTAGAATTATTAAGTCGTCGTTTTCGTTTAGGGTGTTTTCGATTATCTTCCCAGCTTTGTCCGTTTTGTACGATCCCAATGATTGGCTATGAGCGTTGAAATCACCAGTGATGATGTATGGTTTAGGGAGTTGGGAAATGATGTTTTGAAGGTCGTTTCTGTTTTGAACGCCCTTTGGGAAATATATGTTGCATACTGTGAGCTTATAATTCATGGAATATTCGATGGTTACCGCTATTGTTTGTAATGGTGAATTGATGTTTAATTCAGTTGAGTCAAATTTCTCGTCAGTTAAGATCATAACTCCTCCAGAAGCTGTTAATCCTTCCGTGTAGTCTTTCCTGAATACCTTGTATCCCCCTAAGCCAGCCCTCTGGTCTGGTCGAAGATGAGTTTCCTGGAGGCATATGGTTATTGGTTTGAATTTGTATGTGAGCTGTTTGATTTCCTCAATATGTTTATAGTATCCATTGTAATTCCATTGCACTAGGTGGTGGATTGAAGCCTGAGGTTGATTTGACATTAGTTTTCTTCTTCGGAGGCACCACTAGACGAGATGTGTGGTTCCCCGTCCAGGTAAGTGGCTTCTAACTCTTTCGTGATTTTCTTTGTTAGACGACTAATTCTATACTTGGCACTTCTATCCACCTTGCCGTGGATGGATCGCAGGGTGTCGATGAGATCTAATGGATCTGCTGGGGATTTTTTAATTATTGGTAGGATGATGTCTTCCTCGGAGGCTTTGTCGAGGAGTTCAGTTAATTTATCTGTTTTTATTTTACTGATCTTGTCAATAATTTCTTTGAGGGGTTCCAGGACTTTTTTGAAGGAATATTTTTTATTGGTGGTCGGTTTTTTGCTCGGGCCCAGCTCGTCGTCATTCGGTCCATTGTTGGGGGATTTTTTATATGGTCTTCCAAAAATTTTTAATGTGTGATGAGAACGAAAGATTATTTACCTAATGACCCGCTGAAGAGAAAACTATTGTTTTACAAGTATACAAGCACAGAAAACGGGGTGTTGCCGTCGAGGAAAATGGTTCTACCGGCCAGCGATATAGTCAAGACTCAGACTGGGTATTGCAATAATATGTAAAACGAATTATGGGTTGGGTATTAAAACGAAGCGATGGATTCAAATTATTTGTATTTTATTAATTGTTACTGAAATTTAGGCAAGATTGTTATTTCCTGGAGGTCAAGATTTGACGACGAATTCATATAGATCTTGCTAAAATAAATCGAAAATTAAGAAAATTTAAAAGTCGCATCGACAACGTCAAATTTGGATAAAAAACATCGCGATGGTTATATACCTAACTTGCTAATTTCTCTTGAAAAATAAGTTGGGATGGTTTTATTTTTATTTTGAGGGCTCTGCTCCCAAAATTTTCTCGGGATCTGCACCCCCGGGCTCTAATTGTTTCTAACACCTAAACAATAGGAACGCACAGAAAAAATTTGTAATTTTTAACAATATATTGTCACAAATCCAAGACACCCATTTGTGTCTGGCGCCTGAAAGTCGAGGATTAACCAATAACCAACAATAAGAATTGCACAAAAGGATGGACCACCTAAAGTTCTTTTATGACCACGGATTAACAGTTCAAAGTATGAGACGAAGAACGTGTTGTTCTAGAATTCTCTCCATTGGTATACCAATGAAGGAGAGAAAGACAGGCGCTAAGATTACCAATCGAAAAATCTAGAAACGGGTGATCGCTACTATAAATATTCGGAAAGATGAGCCAACAGTTCAGTATTCAAATAAATGTTCGACGAGTATTAACATAAATCATCGAGTGTTCATCGACAGTATTCAATTAAATTCCTCGAAGTGCTTAGTGTTAAAGTGATCAGTGAATTGTTAAATAAAGTGAATAGTGAATCGCGAGTATAAATAAATTGTGATTATTGTAAACATTGTAAATAGAGTTAACAGTGCAATAGTGAAATATAAACAGTACTGTGACTATTGTTGACAGTGAACATTGTTGTAGTGTATAAGTCTTAGATAAATAAATAAACAATTGTTTAAAATAAATTTGTAGTCATTATACACAAACCAACGAACCCGTAAAAACGTTACATTGGTATCAGGTGTGGGGTTTGTGTGACATAAAATAAATTAAGTGATAAAGTGATAAAAAAAATAAATAAATTCAACATGTCGACGTTGGACAAATTGAAAGTTTCGGAATTGAAAGAACAATTAGAAGAGCGGGAGCTGAGCACCGAAGGGAAGAAAACGGTACTCAAGGAACGACTCGCCGAGGCCCTCAGATCGGAAGGACATGATCCAGAAACGTTCCTGTTCAAGTCGTCGGAAACAATGTTGGAAGATCTGCGAGCTGAATTGAAGAAGATCGATGCCAACAATGAAGATCTGCGAGCCGAACTTAAAAGCAACAACGAGGATCTACAACGGAAAATCGAGGCCAACAACGAAGACCTACGAGCTGAATTAAAGAAGATCGATGCCAACAATGAAGATCTGCGAGCTGAACTCAGAAACAACAATGAAGAATTTAAGAAGAACAATGAGGACCTGCAACGGAAGATTGATGCCAACAGCGAGGATCTTAGGGCAACGATTCAAAAGAACAACGACGACCTCCGGGCGGACCTAAAGGGAACAATGGAAAGCAAATTTAACGAAATCGAAAAGAAACTCGACGAGGAGGTCGGTAATATCCGCGAAGAAGTCAACGGCATGGAAGAAAAATTCCGCGAAGAAGTCAACGGTATGGAAGAAAAATTCCGCGAAGAAGTCGACGGCATGAAAGGAAAATTCAGCGAAGAAGTCAACGGAATAAAGGAGAAATTTGACGAGAAAGTCGACAACATCAGGGGAGAATTCGACGACCGATTCCAGTCCCTCGAGGAGAAATTCAAGGGATTCAATGTGGGCCCAATTATCAACGACAATAAATATATCTCAAGGACACCTTTGGCGACGAATTCAGGTGGTCACAATCTGGTAAAGCTGCTAACATTCGATGGGAAAGTTCCTTGGGCCAACTTTTTCGCCCAGTTTGAAACTGTGGCCAAGCATAACAATTGGACACAAGCAGAAAAGGCGACTAATCTTGTGCTTTCCTTATCCGGGGATGCACTAAATATCCTCCAGGTCGTGGCCCCGGATGACATGAACAATTACGAACAGCTGGTCCAACGATTGGAAATGCGATATGGGCAGACTCACCTCGAGCATGTGTTCCATACACAGCTAAAACACCGGGTCCAGAAGGCGGGAGAGTCTTTACAAGAGTTCGAAGCCGATGTGGCCCGAATGGCTCGCCTTGCTTACCCAGGAACACCGGAGAATATCGTGGAAAGATTGGCCGTCCAAGCTTTCGTCGACGGGGTACGGAACGGGGAAACCCGCCAGGCATTGGTTCTCGCTCGGCCAACCCGCCTAACGGAAGCCCTCACCCGTGCTCTCGAAATCGAAGCAGCAAAGCTGAGCGCCTATGGAGTAAGTCGGATCCGTGTATTGGAAAGCCGGAAACCACTCGAACGAAAGACCAGGGAAGTGAGGTGCTATGGGTGTGGAAAGTTGGGACACATCAGAAGACAGTGTCCCCACGAAAACGAGCCTCATGAGCCACCAAAGTCGGAAAACTAGAGCAGGTCGATGTGAGGGGGCAATCGTCGACCTGTATCCACCAGGCCCCAAGGAAGATCAAGGAAGCCACTGTTGCCGCACTACAACACGAGCCCAGCAGCATTTTCATCGACGGGAGTGTTGATGGAAACCAACTAGCTCTCCTGCTGGATACAGGGGCGACGAGAACGGTTGTGAGAAAGGACGTCGTAAGGAAAAAGCGTCTTTTACCATCACGATGGCGACTACGAACAGCGAATGGACAAGCCACCACCGTTCACGGAGAAGTTGACGTCATTCTTACCATCGGCAGTAACAGTTTTAAACATCGAGTGCTCGTAGCGGACATCGACGAAGAATTCATCGTTGGAATGGACATCATCGGAAGTCGGGGCTTCACACTGGATTTCAAGCGCGGTGTGTTAAAAATAAATTCGGAAGAACTCGTACTTCACCGTCGGGATGAGAACAAGTTGTGCATCGTCTTGGCCGAGAGTGTGTCATTACCAGAACGAAGCGAGACAATCCTAAGAGGAACTGTGGAGAATGGAGTCGCCAATGAAAACATCATGATGTTTGAGCCGAAAACCCATGATACTGAAGTCGGGAAAGGGATGATACTCGGAAAATCCCTAGTTCGTGTGTTGCAAACAATTCCGGTACGGGTAATGAACACCAACTATTGCCCGATGACGATAAAGGCGGGCACCGTTTTGGGCTACTGCACACCGGTTTCATCTGTAGTCCGACAGGTCAAGACGGAAGAAAATACGGGTACCAAGTTCCCAAGTGAATTGACAACGTTATTGGCAGAATCCACCCAACAAATGACGCCGGATCGGAAGACAAAAGTGCGGGGACTCCTCGGTAAATATCGGAACGTCTACGACATCGGAAATGGACAAGGAGGAAGAACCAACATCGTCAAACACAAGATCAACACGGGAAATGCCAATCCAATCCGACAACCAGCGCGAAGACTACCATTGGCAAAACGTGAAGAGGCTGAAAACATCATAGCCGAAATGGAAAGCGATGGTGTAATCGAACCATCAAATGGACCTTGGGCTTCACCGGTAGTCTTGGTCAAGAAGAAAGATGGATCGACACGTTTCTGTGTAGACTACCGTCAACTGAACAACGTGACGAAAAAGGACAGCTACCCACTTCCTCGGATAGATGACACCCTCGATACTTTGGCCGGATCAAAATTCTTTTCGACCCTTGACTTGAAGAGTGGATATTGGCAAGTAGAATTGGCACCCGAGGACCGAGAGAAGACTGCGTTTACCATTGGTTCGGGATTATGGCAGTTCACAGTTATGCCATTTGGACTTTGTAATGCTCCTGCGACATTCGAACGATTGATGGAGACTGTCTTGAGAGGATTGTCGTGGAAGACTTGCCTGGTGTATCTTGACGACATCATCGTTGTGGGACGAACATTTGAGGAGCATTTGAAGAACCTGGAGGAGGTATTTCGACGATTACAAGAAGCTGGACTAAAGTTGAGCCCGAAGAAGTGCCATTTATTCCAACGCAAGGTCCAATATTTAGGCCATATCGTATCCGATAAGGGAGTAGCAGTCGATCCAGAGAAAGTCCAAAGCGTGAAGGAGTGGCCAGTACCGAAGGACAAGCACGAAATCCGAAGCTTTTTGGGACTTTGCACATATTATCGACGTTTCGTACCTGGATTTGCCAACATCGCCAAGCCGTTGACCAAATTAACCGAAAATGGACATCACTACGAATGGACGGACATCTGCCAGGATGCTTTCGAAAAGCTGAAGCACGCTCTGACTACGGCTCCTGTTTTGAGTTACCCACTACCATCAGGGAAATTCATCTTGGATACCGACGCCAGCAACGTAGGAGTTGGAGCAGTCCTATCTCAAATTCAGGATGGAGAAGAGAGAGTCATCGGATACTTCAGCAAGACACTATCCAAGCCGGAAAGAAACTACTGCGTAACGAGGCGGGAACTTTTGGCAGTAATCAAAGCAGTCGAGCATTTCTATAAGTATCTCTACGGAAAGAACTTTCTGCTACGAACCGACCACGCAGCTCTGAAATGGCTCCTGCAATTCAAGAATCCCGAAGGACAAGTGGCCAGATGGATCGAACGACTTCAAGAATTCGACTTCAACACCGAACATCGAGCTGGAACATCGCATCGAAATGCTGATGCATTGTCAAGACGACCATGCCCTGACAATTGCAAGCATTGTACCAGGACGGAAGAACGCGATGCCGAAATCTACAGAACCACCGTAGTAGCGGACGACTGGCAAGCGACCGATGTACAAAAGGATCAAGAAGAGGACCCGGATATGAAACCAATTCTCGAATGGAAGAAAGAGGACCGTAAACCTACATGGGAGGAGGTGGCAAAATATTCCCCAAATGTAAAGGCGTATTGGGCTCAGTGGGAATCCCTGGTTGTCGACGGCGGACTCCTGAAGAGGGTGCTGGTGAATGCGGATGGAAAAGAAGAGCGGAGACAGACTCTTGTTCCACGTTGTAGGATACCAGAGGTGGTGAGGGAAATCCACTGTGGTACTTCTGGAGGGCACCTTGGAGTGACAAAGACGTTAATGAAAGTGAGGGACAGATTTTACTGGGTCAATAGCCGACGGGATGTGGAGGAATATTGCAGGAAGTGTACCACCTGTGCAGCGAGTAATGGGCCACAGAGACGGCAGAAGGCCGCCATGCGACAGTATAATGTAGGAAGTCCATTCGAGAGGATCGCTATCGACGTAGCTGGACCATTCCCGGAAACCGACAATGGGAACAAGTACATCGTGGTAGTAATGGATTACTTCAGCAAATGGGCTGAAGCTTACGCTCTACCGGACCAAACAGCGACTACAGTTGCTGATGTACTGGTCAAGGAATGGATTTGCCGATTTGGAGTGCCCTTGGAGTTACATTCGGATCAGGGCCGAAATTTCGAATCTACTCTGTTCCAAGAAGTATGCCGAATCCTGAACATCAAGAAGACTCGGACCACTGCATTACACCCGCAGTCAGATGGATTAGTGGAACGGATGAATCGAACCATCAACCGATACCTATCAAAAGTCGTCTCTGACCATCAACGAGACTGGGACCAGTACCTCAGCCTATTTCTTCTGGCGTATCGATCATCAGTCCAGGAAACAACTGGAGAAACACCGGCCAGGATCATCATGGGTCGAGAACTTCGTTTGCCATGTGACCTACAATTTGGATGCCCACCTGGAAGAGAAATTGCTGGAGAAGATTTCGTGACGCAACTGCGGAACCGAATGGACGACATACATCAGCGTGTTCGTGTGAACATCCAGAATGCAAGCGATCGGATGAAGGACCGTTACGACTCCGGTGTCAACGGAAAGATCTACCAGCCTGGCAGTAAAGTGTGGCTATTTAACCCGAAACGACGACGTGGATTATCGCCGAAACTCCAAGTTTATTGGGAAGGTCCTTATGTGGTAATCGAGCGGATCAACGACACCATCTACCGAATAAAGAAGGAACCGAAGGGAAAACCTCGAGTGATTCACTTCAATCGCTTAAGTCCGTACAACGGAGACGACAACCAGCCGACACAGGAGGCCCGCTTACGAACTATGGGAGCGCCAAAGGAATTGACTTTCGAGGAATTCATGGCTGAATTCTCCGGGACTCGAACAATCCGATATGGTGTGACAGAAGAACGGAATCAAGACCTATTCCGAGTGCCTGCGGAATATTCTCTTGCTCACTGCGTCTCTACTGATTTGGATATGTCCCATGGAGTAGCTGCCGTGTTCCGGACGAAATATGGAGGCATCGATGAACTTCGTAACCAACATCCTCGATTGGGTCGAACACTCCAGATCCCAGTTGGAAACACCAGGAAGGCTTTTTATCTCGTGACACGGACCAAGGAGGGCAAGAAACAGGGATATCAAGTTCTATGGAACGCGTTACATGAATTGAAGGAAGAATTACTGCGACAACACATCAGGAAAGTGGCGATCCCAAAGCTGACCAGTGCTTTCGACGGCGCCGATTGGAGGATAGTACGTACCATGATAGAAGTGATTTTCCGGTCTACTGGTATTCACGTCCTGGTATGCTGCTACGGCCGTTCGTCATTATCAAAGGAAAAGACTGTGGACTGTTTCTTTTACCAAACATCGGGCTGCCGTTATGGTTCGGGTTGCCGCTATCGCCATGGATACCTTTCGGGGCGAAAGGATTTTAAAGAGGGGGCAGTGTCACAAATCCAAGACACCCATTTGTGTCTGGCGCCTGAAAGTCGAGGATTAACCAATAACCAACAATAAGAATTGCACAAAAGGATGGACCACCTAAAGTTCTTTTATGACCACGGATTAACAGTTCAAAGTATGAGACGAAGAACGTGTTGTTCTAGAATTCTCTCCATTGGTATACCAATGAAGGAGAGAAAGACAGGCGCTAAGATTACCAATCGAAAAATCTAGAAACGGGTGATCGCTACTATAAATATTCGGAAAGATGAGCCAACAGTTCAGTATTCAAATAAATGTTCGACGAGTATTAACATAAATCATCGAGTGTTCATCGACAGTATTCAATTAAATTCCTCGAAGTGCTTAGTGTTAAAGTGATCAGTGAATTGTTAAATAAAGTGAATAGTGAATCGCGAGTATAAATAAATTGTGATTATTGTAAACATTGTAAATAGAGTTAACAGTGCAATAGTGAAATATAAACAGTACTGTGACTATTGTTGACAGTGAACATTGTTGTAGTGTATAAGTCTTAGATAAATAAATAAACAATTGTTTAAAATAAATTTGTAGTCATTATACACAAACCAAGGAACCCGTAAAAACGTTACAATATTGTTCATCGAAAGACAGCTGATTAACATAGGATAGACCATAGCTTTTATATGTTGACGTAGTTTCATCGTGCACAAAATTTTAGTCTGATTTCAATCAAATTTTGCATAAATGTCTCTGAGACCTACATAATAAGATCGGATAAAAAAAATTGCAAATTTTAACTTTATTTTGTTCAGCGAAAGACAGCTGATTAACATGGGATAGACCGTTTGTTAAATATACAATATTAATAATTTCGAAACCATTTAATTTGTTTTTTTAATCAATAGAAAACATTTTTAATGCAATCTTCTTATTATGAAATTGGAAATTCAAACGCCTGGCAATAATATCATTTAATTAACATACGATAAGGGCTAACGTTTTTGTTAATTAACATTAAATTGTAATTTTTAGGAGGGCAAGAGGCTTGAGACTAATTCGCATTGTTCATTGATGAAATTGATGACATGTTTGCCTATATTTGTTGTAAAAAAAACCAAAATTTATAGTAATAGATACTATATTTTAAAAAACGTTAGTATGTATACATCAGGTCATTACAGTTCAGTCTCAAATAAATATAGGTTTTACTATATTTTAACTTCATAAATAATGACTGAACCAATTTATAAAGATTTAAAAAAATGAAAACGAAATAAAATATTATTACATATTTATATAGCAAAGAAATAGTAGGTATTTGTGATTGTAGCACATGTGGCAGCCTCATTAAGACTTTGAAATATTTAAGACGAAAAGGTTAGTGATTTTTTAATTATTTTTCTTTGTTTTCGGTGAATATTCAACTATACATGCGTAGTTAATAACGGGTTGTGTTTATTTAAAACAAAATTAAAATTATAGGGTTGGATTTCATAGAAAAATTACATTTTATACTCTTAAAAAAGGTACCTATAAAAGTGTTGTTAATGTGCCGCAACTTGTATCAAAGTTTAGAAAATAATGGTCGTAATGTGGAAACCTTCAATTACAATCAATTTATCAGCACTCAAGCTAATGGGCCTGTGGCCTATTGATACTAAAATTAAATGTTTGCAAACTTTTCACATTTATTGGGGTCCTTTTTTATATTTCTGCTTCATTTTGTTTTTGCTTACCGAGTTTATCGAGTTTTACATTGCTTGGGGAAATTTTGAAGAGTTGACTACAAACGGAACGGTGTCGTTTCTATACACGGTTGGTGTGGTAAAAATTTACATAATCCTTATTCAAAAAAGTCAATTTGAACAAATGATATCAAATATTATCGAAATGGAAAAAGACATTTTTCATGAAAACCGCAAGGAAGTCATTGATATTTGGAAAAAATATACACAAAAAATTAATTGGTTTACACGGTTTTTTTTGTCATTGACGGGCACCACTATTTTAGCGTGCTTCATTGTTCCGCTTTTAGACTTTTATTTTTCGCCAAAAACATTT
Organism: Sisyra nigra; assembly: GCA_958496155.1. NCBI lineage: Eukaryota > Metazoa > Arthropoda > Insecta > Neuroptera > Sisyridae > Sisyra > Sisyra nigra. The sequence continues at coordinate 20,400 of OY292315.1, forward strand.
TTATTACATTCAAACGGAACTTTATCGGATGCTGTAAAGCGGCCTCTCGTCTTCAGCTCTTGGTTTCATTTTAATGACAAAAAGTATTTTTCCCCTTACTTCGAAGTCGCGTTCATTTTACAGATTTGCGCCGGTTGTGTGGGTGCAACATTTTTAGGCATTACAGACACAATGTTTTACTCCTTACTGATTTTCCCTTCTGGACAATTGCAAATTTTGCAATACAAGTTACGCGAATTGGGATCTTCTCGCATCAATACTGAAACAAAAAAAAACATTCCTAGTAAATGTAATGCACAGGTTCTTAAGAAAGATATTATTAAATGTTTAACTCTTCATAACAAAATAATTACGTGAGTTATTTTCTTAAAAAAATCAAATTTATTTCAATATTAATATTATTTATTATTTTAACTTATTTTGAAACTTTGTAGATTCATCAATATGTTGGATCGATGGATGAATCCAGTGATATTATTGGACTTTATAGTTTGCTCCATATTGCTTTGTGCTTGCGGTTTTCAACTTACTTTGGTAAGGAATTTTTTCAGGTTGATGTTATAAATAGATAAGTAGTTCAAAATAAAAAATTAGTATCAAAAATAAAATAAAAAAAACAAAAAAAAAAAAACTTTTTTAACAGCAAGGTATTAACCCTCGTTTATTCTTTATGCTGGAATATTTATTGGCCATGCTTGTGCAGCTTTTTCTTTTCTATTGGCATGCCAATGAGGTCTTACTTGAGGTGGGTAAATTAAACTTTTTCAAAAAACTTATAACAGAATATTTTTTAAAATAGTACTTCATTAATATTTTCCAGAGTCAAAAAGTTGCTGACAGTGTTTGGGAGTGTTCTTGGTATAATTTTGATATTCCTATGCAAAAAATGTTCAAATTTATTTTAATGAGGTCCCAGAAGCCATTGCAGTTCAACGTTGGAATATTTGCAACAATGAATTTGAGCACTTTTCTGAGTGTAAGTTTATTAAAGTTTGTTTATTAACCATTTGATAGATTGTATAAATTTAAACTATTGTATTTGTTTTCATATCAATATGTGTAAAGATCGTAAAGGCTTCATACACATATTTGGCTCTATTGCGACGAGTTTACCAACGAAAAGAGTATCGAGTAGCTTAAAGCTTTATTATAAGCAGAGAAAAACTATAAGTATTGTGTACCTACATGTACAAAAATAAACATTGAATACACAGACGTGTGACTAAAAATTATATTTCTTATTTTTTAGTTGTAACCTTTTTAACAATAAGTAAATAACTAATACTCCTATATATTTTTTTTTCTTTACATAGTATAAAACAAAAGTGCTCCCGCTGTCTGTTCTCTTAGATCTTTTAAATTGTGGCGTAGAGATTAAAAATCTATAGCCACAAACGGGTTTATTCCCGAAAATTCGCATCTTTTGACTGCTTGACCGACTAAGAGCAGCGAGGGCAGTTTGGGCCCAGCACAAAAATCGAACGGTCGAGCTCGTTCTTTGTTATTTAATAATCGCTCTATTTCATATATTAAATTAATTATTTATTTTGTTGGTGTTGTAAAAAGTTAAATCATTTATATATATGTAAGACGCTTGGGCATCTCATACAGTTGCTAGGGATACTAAATGTTGTTTAATATTAAATAGTAAAATGATATTAAGCTCATAGTTGTAAATAACATTAAATATCGTTTCTTATTTTATAGATAATTATAATATTAATATTAAGTTATAATAAATAATAAATAAATAAAACTTATTTTATAGAGCAACACATTTTTATAATTTACAACTAAAGAAAGGCATATTATATATATATATATATATTAAAATTAATTGACTAATATTTGTTATTAGTGTATTAAGTATAGTAGTTGATTTAGTGTTATGTAATTGTAACAAAGGATGGACGAATAACCGAGATTTAAAAATATGTAATATCTATATGTGATTGATTAAATTAATAAACATTATAATTTATAGGAAAAAAAAATATAAAAATTAATAAAGAAAAACTGCGCTACAAAACGGATTTTAATGAAGTTTCCAGCAAGTGATAGAATGATTCAAGAGGAACGTTTGTAGGTATAAAACATGCATATTATAGTAGAGAAAAGTCGGAAAATTAAATAATTGTTCATGTGATGTCATAACAATCATATTTTTGTTCACTTACATTGCAAACTCTGGCTAAACTTTACGAGATACATCAAACTAATATGCGGCAAAATTGTGAATCTTAAAAAGATTGATAAAAAAGTCCGCGACGGTTTATGTCTATGTCTGTCTTTTAAACAATACAGTATTACTCTTTATCCAATTAAATACATTACAAGTACACGGTGTGCATTTCATGTAGATCAAAATTGTCCTTTACAGCATATCATGATATCTGTGATATCTTAAAAGATATCACAGATTTAAAAAGCTTTCGCATAGTGACTGGATATTGTACAGCGTACGTAGTGGCTGTTTTATTGCTATCTTTTTCTTATAAACATAACCGTGTTATGTTGGTCCTTATTTAGGACATAATATTCGAATAAATTCTACACCAATTAGGTATGTAAGGTACATGTACTCTTAAAAGAGTAGGGTTGGTCACCCTACATAGGATAGTATAATAATTGAATCCTACAGGAACCGTGTATTATAGTAGTATTTTAGGTAAGGTTTGTTAAAGTTCGCGAAAAAGCATTTTAACGCTTTTCCCCCAAGAAAGCCTCACCAATAATAAAAGTAACCAAATAAATCTCTACAAAGTTTAAATTAAAATATTTACAAAGTTTACTGGAAAATAAATATTATCAATTTCAACTTACATCCGATAAAATTAATAATGAAATTCAATATTTAAATACCTTTTTGACATTTTTTATTGTTCATTGTCAAAGATATTATTTAGAAATAAACGTATTAAAATAATATACTAACTTTTTAAATAATTGACAATTATCTATCGGAACTAATTTTAATGAATTTTTGTTAAAGATACCTCAGATCTTAATGTATTGAATATCAATTAATGCCTAATAAAGGCACGGTTCCTGTAGGATAGCTACGATTCTATTTTACTAAAATAGCTGAACGGTTTTAAATAACATTTTTAAGTAAAACTTTTTATAGATCGTCTCAAATTTTTTGGCCTGTCTATAGCATGTCGCTAAATGTAACACATTTTCGATAGGGAATCGGCAAGTGTTCGGCAGAAGTCGTATACACATTGTTAGCTATATACCATATCGTTTCCCCAGGCCCGTTGCGCGAGCTATTACTGAATGTAATGAGCTATTTTCCTCTCCATGACAACGTTTTATTATATTATAAGTTGTCATTAATTGTCAATCATATTTGTATTGGTATTTGTGTTTTGATCAGTGTATTGATATAAATGTTGTTGTTCACTTGATCTTGATAAACAAAGATACAGCTAGTGAGAATAGTGCAAAAATATCAGCCAGTAATGTCAATGGTGCGCGTCACGTTAGACAGTGAATTCGTGCCACATCCCTTTCTTTCTATTCTATTGTCATACCCTAAATCGAATAATTTTCCGAAAATTTTCAGTTACTTAAGTGCCTAAAATCCGAAAAAAAGTTTCACTTGCATCGTGGTTTCCTAAAACCACACAATAATTGTTTTTTCTCTCTCCTTGATGACACTTTTTGCCTTATTGGCATTATGGTTGGGCAGACACAGTACAGAAGCTGACAAGAGTCAGATTAACGTGTCACATGAATATAGATAAGATAGAAGAATAGATAAGGTCACCATCCTTTGATGTTCCTTAAAAACCACTTTTTTATTTTCATTATTATTGTGGAGATTAATCCTTCACCAAAGCAGCCTGCCTCTTTCTCTTGAGCCAAATGACATTTGAAATGAAAAATTTTCAAGTCAAAAGAAACGTTTCATATTAAAAATTGTAATGAACCTGTAAGATTGCTAAAATCTCTTCCTAGAAAAGTAGTTTTAACTTTTAAGGATTTTGATGAACTTCCTTAGGATCTAAAGTCTGGAAGTATCTATCATCTTTTTTTGTCAAAATAGATTAATTTTTAATTTCGTTATGAAGGCAGGAAATTAATTTATCAATCAATTAAATTTAGATACTCTTAGCAAAGCGAGCGGGTATCAGTTAGTTCATTATATAATTAGGTTTTTAAACGGATATTTCCATTAATATGGTGATGTTTAGAGAGTAAAAAATATACATTAGTCTGTACAGTAAAATTCAATATTATTAAAATATTATTTGAGTAACACGTATTTTGCACATAGATCGTTGACTTGCAAATGTTTGTCAAACAGGTGGATGTCTTTGAAAACATTTACAACGACGGTTTTTTTTTTCATTTACAAATTCATCATAATAGCATTTCGACCTATACATGAGTAATATGTAATCATATTACACCACGTTTTCAAACAATCCATAACAGAACCGCATTTACAATATAAAAAATGAAAAATAAATCATAAGTATACATTTATCGTAACTATTAGTTTATTATTTAATTGGTGAAAAATGATAGGCACGTATTGTAAAAGTTCTCAATTTTCTTAACTATCAAACGTAGGCGACATTAAAGTTATTTATTTTCTATTAAATAAAATAGAAAGACAATAAATGCTAATAATAATTTTCAATTCATCTCTGGAAAGTTGAGAAGAATCATTCTGTTTCATATTCATAGAATTGAATGATGCCACCATCGTCACAAAGATAGATATGTAATGAAGCATTCTATATAATTACTTACTTAATTAAATCATTGTGGTTAATTGTTAAAGTCGATTGAAAACAGCTAGGGTTGAATATAATTAATTGATTAAAAATGAGACTCGGAAGAAATAAATCATCAAAATTGGTAAGCGTGATGTTCTAACTTTATTCAACTGTTTTTAACTTAACAGTTTAAACTTTTAACTGTTTTTTAACAAATATCTTAATGTTTGATTTTTGAAAATTTCTTATTTCTCTTAATTAAACATGACAAAGAACTATTAACAATATGTTCTTGTAAAATTCGGACCTTTTATTTTTTCTCAACAACATCCATAAGAATAAATTATCAGTTGATTTGTTACTCAAGCTGATTGTTAAAAAGATGAGGGGTTTTGTTATTTGTATTAGTTTAGCAAAAGTGTATGTGATAACTTATAATTCATATGACGGCATTATTACGACATTAATCTTTTTTCGACAAACGCAGGTAACATATTATGGAACTCTTTTGTCAGGCCAATTTAAGCAGGCAATAAGTTCAAATTTTATTTGGCTTACTTGTTATAGATTAATTTTTTTAGAGAACATTCAGAGTTGGTGAAAATAATTGAAATATTAGATCTGAACATAAAATAATAGATTAGAGCTGGGTACCTATATGAATATATTTTATTTGAAAATTGGCATTTTTTTCTAGTTTTCTTATTATTTTTGAATATCTACGTTATTAATTTAATCAAGTTTTCCTTATTTATAAAGTTGATTGATTCTACAATACAACTCGTTTCAATGATAACATTTAGTGATGCATTTTCTCGAAACATTTAAACAGTTATTAAAATGCGGTTAAAAATATTGATAAATAATGTAACAATCTAAAAAAAATAGGCACATATCAATGCATGAAGTTACCTGAGTTTTTAATTAGGTTTAAAATTTATATTTTTTTTTCTGTAAAAAAAATAATTGCAAATATCTCATACATCTCTCTTATAACATTGAGTGTTTTAAACATAATATTCACCAAATTAAACTGTCTTATACCATAGTACATAATTATCCACTTAGGTAATAGAATATTGTAGTATCTATCTGAATTTTAATTGAACAATTAAGAAATAATTACTGTAATTCATTTTTGATTGTAGAAATAATGTTTCTATTTGTAATTTATAGTTCGTAAAAATTTAAAGTAACAATTTTGTGTTGTTAATTACCACGAATTAAAGGTAATGTTATTATTTCATTAACAATTCATTGTCATCAATGTTGAACAATATTTCAATGCTGATTAGATAGACGCTCGCCTCTCCCGTTAAATAATACTAAAGATACTGATATAATAATAATATATTGTGTTTAGTTGCACCCGCATGTTTTTCTAAGGAACATAAATATTGATGGAACTTTATAAATACAAAAACCCTGATTTTAATTTACACCATTTTAACTATAGTTAAAATTTTTTATAGAGTTAACAAGAAGTTAAATAAATAAAAAAGGAAAAATTTATTTTTTGTCACTAAAAATTTTGATGATTGCCATATATTACTCATGATATTTGATTTAGTAGTAAAATTAATTTAAATACAAGCATGGATCTTTTTACGCTTATCACTTATCTCAATTACTTTTTTTTAGATTAATAATTTCATATTAAATACACTTTTCATATAGCTTTAGTGACTTCTTACGATAATGGTACCTTAATAATGGACCCAATGTTTATGACCTCTAGTGATTTTTGAAAACAGTAGGTGCTTAAAAACATTTTTTTGTAGACTCTGAGTTTTCTTTCATGAGCAATTATGAAATATTGATTGATTAATTAGTTCATTCATAATCAATTCGATTAGTTAATCGATTTTGTAAAGAGAGTTTTCCAATAATGTCAAAGTTGATATGAGTAGCACTTTCACTGACCTCGATCTCAGTTAGCAAAAATTCCATCAACACTACCGTTTACTAGTTGCATTGATTTGTGTCACAGATTTCTTTAACAATTAAAATTACATTGATGATGGCTTATTACTTTTATAATACTTATGTAACAGTTGTACAAAAAAAAAAAATGTACCCTCTCTGAACACCAGAAGGACTTTCGATAATATTTCTTCAAAGTGTTTCGGAACGTCTTTGACCCTTGATAATGAAATACAAATTATTGTGACATTTTGTTTCCATATTTATTACTGTTTCATTATATTGAAAAGTAGATGAAAAAAACAACTTTTAAAATCTGAAGTAATTAGAGGAACATTGAGTGTTGTTGAAAACATTATTATTGACTTTTTAAAATTTTCAACTACGAGTAATAAAAGCAACATTTTGGTTAAGAAAATCATGGTTCCAAGGAAATTATGAGTTTTGTAGCTGTGGTTAAAATATGGCCTATACTAACAAACAAAAAGCAAAACCTTATGTACTGTGACAGATCAGACTAAAATTAAAATTTTTTAATCTTTAATGGTGGAAAGGTCAATCAACATTTTCTTTTTGTTCAAACTTTATAAGAAATCTTAAAAAAACTGAACCAATCGAAAAATAACAAAAATTGCAACTAAACAAAACGAAATTGAAAAAAAACAACAGATTTACTATGCGGTTACAGATAAATACTTTTTGATTTAATTTGTTTCAAAAATGCCCGCAGTTTTCAATGTCCGTGTTTATCTAGTTACATGAAGCAGTTGTATTATTATAGTCAAAAAATGTAATAATTATAACTGTTATATCTGTTAAAATGTTAAAAAATGTTGTTTTTAGACAAATGCATTTATAGCTTTCAGATAAGTAATCATAAATTAATTTGAATTGAAATTGAGAGTGAATGGGTGGAATAAACCTTGTGGAATCAACTTTCAGGTCTTGGACAAAAGGTCATTTTATCACGTCAGTTTGTGTTAGCGACCAGTCAATTGTATTTTCAAAACGTGGAAAGTAAATTTTAAGAAATTAAGTAGCTGTATTCAAAAAAAAATTTAATGAAAAAAATTTTAAAATGAAATGCCCTTGTTGTTTTTCAAAACTACAATTATTTCATTTTTTAAGATAATTCAATATCTTCTCCATTTCCATATTTTATAATTTCAAGTAAAATTTAATTAATTTTAAAAAAGTCACGTAGTGAAAACAGAAATTAGCAAAAAAAAACAATGATTTTGTTACCACGATTACTATGCAAATGTCAACACAACATTTCTCAACTTTACTATTTATCTTTTTCTCGGTAAGCTTTTTTAAGTATGTTTTTAAAATAAGGCACATTATCTTATTTTTATCTATTATTTTTTATTCAATGCTCAAAACGATGGGTTTCTGAATATTCTGCAACCGAGAAAATTAGCAATCAAAATTAGTTAAGTTTTATCAAACGTTTGACCTTTAAGTTGTTTTTGATTAATTTTTTTTATTTAAATTTTAGTTTTATATTTTTGTATCTAGCACATTTTTTTTTTAAATTTTACAAACGTTTAGTGCAACAAGTGTTGAAGCAACTAAGAAACTATATTTGTGAAGTAGATGAAATTAAAATTTGGTAAATAACAAAGCATGTTTATAATTTAATCATCTTTAACTTGGACCACTCTTATTTAACCGTAAATGCCATCGTTTGTAATATTCTCTCCATTTCATCAAAAATATTGAGACAACATCGCGGACGCGAGTCGCGAGACATTCAAATCCCCTCTATGATTGTCATTCTGATCAGTCTGTGGTGTGTTGTGCTCATGGAAAGTACACACACATACACACTTGTTCAAAAAAAAAAAAAACTCCATTGTTGTTATGGTATTGTTGATATCGAAACAAACAACCAAATCAATTATAGTTTTCAAGTTTAGTGTGTGTTAATCTACGGTAATGCAACACCACCAACAGATGAACCAAAAATTTTCCCCTTGGCAAGTGGTTACAATAAGCAACAAGTTGTTAACTACCAATGTGAATTTGTGTTTTAATTTAAGTGTAAAAAATTGCTCTTATCGTGATAATTATTTCGTTAACTATTGTTTAACAAAACCTAACTTTGAAAGAGTATTGCAATCGATATGACGTAGGGTAGTTAACGAATGCATAAAACATTATAGTTCACAGTAAGTGTATACATCATTTTTTCACCCATTATACTAAGTAGCATAATATTTCTCATACAAGAATTTTATCAAGCTGATTACCCGGTTTTATACAGAACTTTAAATCTAAACAATTAAAATTTATGTTGACTGGATTTGAATGTACACATAAGCTAAAGATTGCTTAAGTTCATTCAATCAGGTAAATGATAGACATATAACTTTCAAAATGAATGCAAAGTGATGCAGTTTTCATGTTAGTAATTTGCTGCATAATCGAATAAGCCATAATTATTGCTGTCAAATCAAATTTCTATATAGATTTCTGTAATAGATTTGTTCGTACGGTTTTTCTTCTTTCTCTTCCTCCTACATGATTGGTATTCCTATTTAAGCGTAGGTACCTACCTCTATATAGTAATGAACGAAAATGATAGGTTAAAACGCTGAACATTCCATACTATCAAAAAAGAATTAGATATTTGAAATGGTTTTACTTACCTTTAAAATTATTTGAAAATTTATTTGATACACCATAGGATACCTCTAAGCTTTTTACATATTAGCAAGTATTTAATGTTTGAAAAACGATGTGATAAGATAGTTTATCTGTTTCTTTATTACAAAAAAAAAAAAAAAAAAAAAAAAAAAACAACAACAACAACAAATGTAATGTTTTTTTGTACAATTTTCGCTGATCCAATACGCTCTTTTTATTATATATTTTGTAAATTATCAAATCATTCTAAATAATAGGTAATAAATGTATTGACGTACAATGCACTATTTTGTTTTTAAACTAATGATTGAAATACATTTTAAAGTAAATGTTCATTTAAATAAAAGTGTAATGTGCCTATACATATGAAAAAAATGTATTTATAACTATAACTTTAATCTATTAAGTAGTGAACTCGTAGTTAGAAATAATCGCTTAAAAGGATAAACTGATCTTTTTTTATGATCAAACATTGACCTACTAAAATCACTTTCGCTTATAAGCTTACAATTATAATTGTTATAAGAGAAATAATTAGATATTCACTACAGTAAGAAGAATATTTTTGCTAACGATAAAAGTTTCATCAGTTAAAATAATTCACAAACATTTACATTTATCAAATATTAGCATTGTATTAAAATTGAATGACAAATTATTTTAAAACTATGAGTTAAAAAAATTTATTTATTCGATTATTTGAAGAGTCTTGAATGACCGGAAGTGAATTTTTATGAGGAGAATGTCTTTCAGGAGAGTTAAAATACGTATTTTTATTTCTTATATATTATGTAGTCAAGTATTGAGTAGGCATATTAAAGTTTATTCTTTCAACTAAGCTTTAATCAAACTTCAAAACATTCTTATGCTTAAATATTATAATAGGTTTATTTCGTTTCTGTGTTTGCTTGTTTTGGGAATGAAATGCAATTAATTATTTAGTCACTCAATAATCTAGCAAACAGAAGAGAAATTCATATAATTATAATAAATCTTTTAAAAATGCCTACCTACATATTTGACGATTACTTGAACTTGACCAAATTTCAAACAAGTTTTTTCTTCATATTATGCAACATTAAAACAGCCTGCATTGGTATTAAGTTTTTATTTACTTACAGGCTTAAACTTCTATATATTTATACTTACAAAAATAGATAATATTTGGACTGACTAATTTTATTATAAAATAATGCTTATTATCTTTCGTTATATTTGTATTTCAATATACCGTTTGCGTTAATTATAATACAATAAAAACTTTTATAGAAAATCTTTTTCAATAGGTTTCTTAGTGATTTTTTTATAATTTCTTGTTGCAACAATGTGAAAGTCAATATTAATTGTACCTTATTGGCGTTGTTGAAATAAGAAGACGTAAAGTTTTGCCGAAATGGAGAATAAATAGTTATGCATTGACATTTTTCTAACAAAAAATTGATTTTATTTCGTAAGTTCTTGTAAAAACATAAAACATACCTTAGTTGATATTAACTCGTTGTGATTTAAATACGTATATATTTGAAAATCAAATGTCTTGATATAAATAACTTAAAATACTATCGTCAATAACAGAGCAAATTGGTTGTGGTTTCAATTGTTGTAGTTGGCTGCACGTTGAACGCGTTTTGTTGCATTTAAGATGTAATCGTCGTAATATTATTATGAAAGCGAACCTGTTAATTTCGTAAGCTTACAGCTTGTATTGGATATCGTACCTATTGTTTACGACGATGGCTTTTTGTTCGTTTACTCCATGTGACTTGGTATTGCAACAATTAACTTGCATTCGAATGTTACTTTCACAATATTATGATAATGTTGAGGTGTGAATTTTAACTTTAGATATATTTCTCCAATAAAACTATTCTGTTTTAATTGAAAATGTTTTTCATTATTTTTACATGCTTACTGTTTTATTATTAATTTTTGAGTAAATTTTATTTTATCGATACTAATATAATAATATTAATATAATAAGCTCTTTTTGTATGATTCTTGAGCATTTAACATTCTTTCAATAACAAAATTATGGAATATACGAATATACGAATATACGATTTACTTACAACAAACAGACAAAATGATTACAAAATTTGAAACAATTTACTTGTACAGGTGTTAGAGCTACTTGGATTTAAATTAAATTTATTGAAACTTGCTAATCTGCACATGCACATAGTGCAGATAACCGATTTTGGCTGTTATCGTTTTGAAAAATGTTACCATAAAAGTGGGTTACCTTAAAAACTTTTTATTAAATAATTATAGATTTAATGTATTCCTATAAATATTTTTAATTGTTTTTTTTTTTTTAATTTTGTTAATAAAGCTATAAAATATATTACAAACCAACACTACAAATTTAATGTATGTAGGTATAGAATTAATAAGAAGTTTTTTTAACAACTAAACCACTATTACCTAAGTTTTATATTGTATTTGGTACACGTGATCCTTTATGTTTCATATTAAAAACTGCATATCAATCTTGCCATATATAAATAGTTATTGTGTATTAATAGGTCATAAAAATGTTAAAAAAAGTCAACAAAATTTGGTAAATTTAATCAAATTGATTAGGTAAGAAAATTAAAAACTTCTGTAACACAAAATTGAGAAATTCATAACTGTTATTTCTTAATTTTCTATAACAAATTTCAAATTTCTTGATTAACTTTGGTAGAAATTGATTATGATTAAATCAAGTCAATTTTGATTAATGTGTAGTATTGATAAACATTTCTTAAAATACAATACATATATAAGAAAGACTACGTCTTTGTAATGTATGAGTTTATCATTATATAAATATGCGTTTACCAATTCGATCTTCATAGTGGTGAATTATGATTAAATGTAAGCAATAGTTAATTGGGAGGTAGATTTGCGGTTTATACGATAAGGCTATCACGTTTTGTGATAAATTTTCAATTTTAACGCTTCAAAACTATTGATAAAACAGTGTATGAAATTTAAAAAAATGGATACTTATCGTTTAGTATATACATAGAAATCTAGGTGTGGAGAGAAGCTGAAAGTGGAAGTCAAGATCAATTATTATTCTTTAAAATGCCACGATGTCAATCGTAAAATTGGAAATAATCGGATCGTGATTTACAAAACATGTTCAAAACCGTAACAGTTAATGAAAATTGTTTCAGTTCTTACATTAGATCATTTTGCTCTCATGTTAATTTTGCATTTGTTAACCTAAATATATATATATATATATATATATATATATATATATATATATATAATAAATGATTAATAAGAATGAGACCAAACTTATTTGTTCTTAGTTTTTATTTTACTTACATACAGTACTTATATATATACATTTTTTACTTTTTAAATACATACTTTATAATTACCTATATATTTGAAGCAAGTATTTTTATGAATTACATAAAAGAGTACCTATCACCTAAAAGTTTTGACTAAGTATAAAAAATAAAATAATTATTAGTTTGTTTTTTTTTTGTTTGGAATAATTTCTAGTAGGTACTAGCATTGTTTTTTGTTGTCACTTTGGAAAGCAAATATTTATTTTGCATACAAATGAGTTATGTTTACTATACCTACTATTTATAAATTCACATCTCCTTATAATCTCAATTTCTCGACAACTTGGTCTTTAGATGTACCTACATTTAATTTTTTAAACTGCTCCATACAATAAAAATATAGATACCTACTTGATGGTAAATCGTTGGGAAAAGATGGCACAATTTTCAAAATTTTAAACTTGAATCTCAACAAGATGACATTTACCTCCAAAACGATGTATATTTTTATTTTTAAAGGTTTCATAATATTTTTGATACAATCACTATCTAGCTACCTTTTTGTGTTAATCTTATACTCGTATACATTTTCAAAATTATCTATATAATATCATACATATACTGTATATGCCTACACATATAAATTGCTATTAATGTATTTTATAACAAGGCGGAAACATTTATTTAAATGTGAAGGTCAGTGAAATATAGCTGAAAAAAAGTATTTAATTTCGTTTGATTTCCAGTAAAATAATTTTAATGAAACTTTGTCTAAATTGTTAGAGACTAAATAAGTATACCTACACTGTTATATGTATGTGTTTACTATATATACATAATATTATGCTATTCCCTTGAAAATACGTTTAGATGTTTAGAAAGCCAAGCTTACATGCTCTTTCAAAATGCCTTAATGGTTCTATTATGATTTATTTTGCGTAAACTAACATCATTAAGACTAGTTATGATTTTGAATGAAGACTTTTTGAAAATTACTTTTTGAATGGAAATGTTTGCGCTTGTCGCTAGTTCCGGTATGTGAGTTTGCCGCTTAAATAATTTCTACATCAGCAGAAAAATGTCAGGTTCGCTCTGTGGTCATTCTGAAAACAATTACCATGAAACAATCCAATATGACTGTGTTACGTACATTTATTATTATGATATATCAACTAACTCGGAACCAAAAGTGTTTTTTCAGCATACGCAAAAATCTCTTTCTTTTTTCAAACAAATTTATTTTATTTTTAACTAACAAAGCAAACAAGGAACTTTTTTTGAAAAGTTGAACAAGTTTCTAGCCACATATCTACCTATATTACCTACATACGTATATATTTTTGTAGCATTCACATCCATTTTGGAACAAACCATTAGGTAATCATTAGACTGTAAATGTGTAAATGACATGTCCGGATTTCGTTATATTCAAATTGAACTGATCAAAATAAAATTTTGATGACTTTTTATGTATATTTTGAAACACAATTCTACTTATAATGAATATAAGAGGAGATAGTTTTATATGTATTTAGTGGTACGCTCTTCTTCGCTGTGTTGATTCTATAATAAATACATTGTGTTTGTTGCTTCAATTATTTCGAGTTCAATGAACTAATTGAATTTTAAAAATATGATGCGATAGAAAATATTGATTTAAAATTCATTTGTAGCAGAACACTTACGGGATGATCACTTCAAGAGCCTCCTTGTTTATCAGTCGAAGACTTTCCGAACTCAATCAAACCGATTTAAGACTTCCGTTGAAATGCCATATAAAATACAGTTACTTCATACTCGTATTATATCTTAAGACTAGTTAAATTAAATGTTTGTAGTCCATTTAAAATACTGACGAAACCCAAGTACATTAGTGTGTTAAAAACACACTACACTTGTATTATAAAATACGTATTATTTAAGTTTTTATCTGTTAAAATCAAAAATCAAACGAAATCAATGAAGAGCAAAACTGTGTACTTACCTAGGTGAAGAAAATGAAACACAGCTCACCATCGCTTTGTTTAAAATACATCAGCAATACGTATAATTATCATTTCATTTCACTCAATATTGTGATTATCCTTGTCCTACAAACCGTAAAAAGTATAGAAAAAATCTTAATTGCAATTTGTTACTTAATGAAGAATATAATTTAATTACAGTCGAGTTTTCGGTTAGAGAATTGAAATCTCTTCGTTTTTCATACAAGGTCGCTTACATAAGTGTACCAAATGAAGAATCTTATTTGTGTACGCAAATAAATTAATAAATATACGAAGAAGCTTGTTTAAGACACGAGTAAAATAAAGAGAGAATATCTTCTTCTACTCTTAGTGTGCCTAAACACTATCTGATAATAATTAATTTTTTTTCATGGCTGAATCCTATGAAACGTTTGAATAAAATTAAAATTATTCAAAATATTTATGGAAATTATTCCATCGGTCAACATTAAAATTTATACTTTTTTAGCATTCCACTCACATAATGTTTGGTGTTCAAAAATCTCATAACTCAATAATTACCTTTCATTGTGTAGCTGGAAAAGGTTAAAATATTTTCTTGTGAAATAGTGTAGGTAATACTATTTGATTATTTTAGAACGTAAAACGTTCCTTTGCTACTTATACTTTTTATTCATCACTAAACTGCCAACTTATTTTATACTTAGATATGTACTTGCAATTAAATTCAAGAAAATTAATGTAACAGTTTTTCTCTTAATTTACGACAAATTATTTTACTTACTACTAAATCGGCTCAATTTTACAATGAACTATATTCGTTCACATTAATTTTAATGAAGTCACTTCATTCAATAAAATAGATAAAGAAAAATTGGTTTGAAATGGCCTTAACATAAATCATTAATGCTTCAATCTTCACTTTTCGTTAAAATGAAAGGAAACAAATAGAAAAGGAGATAAATATCTCATTTGCATTTTCAATTATATCAGATGCATTTTGATTAGTCTATTGTTCAAATCTACTCAATCTCAACAGCTTAAAAACAAATAAAGAGATTATTTTACCCGTTTAATATCAATATATCTGTTTATCTGAATGAAAATAACGAATATACATAAGTATTAATTTAACTTATTTTTTGTTATACATATTTAAAAATAGATGAAGATAATAATTTTAATTCTTAAACATAAATAATTTTCATTTTTGTTACTTTTTGTGATGCTCAAGATATTATTAAAACAAGTCTTCTTTGTCATTGCACTTGATGCTATCAAATGGATGATGAAGAAAGAAGCGTATTTAAAAAAAATCTTGGCTTTAATTAAACTCGTTTGCCTTCTTACCTACACCTAAGTACGGTTCAAGTCGAAAGTACGATGCCCTTGCGACCGTTTTTTTTCCTTTAAGTGAAATCATTCGAATAAATTTTTGACTTTGAACCATTTAATAATAATTTAAGAAAATAAGTTTTGAAAACAAGTATCTCTTATTGCTAATGTAAATTAATGTTTTGATTTTAAAACATGTTTTTTTTTTACAATAATTCATAGCTTAAAAGGATGTTGAACGTTTGTATACAATAAAATAGATTTTTTTAGAAAAATTATAAAATCAAACTCGTTACAATTTTATATTACTTTTAACCAGTTTAAAAATCAATCCCAAATCAAAAGTGAAATCATCAAATGCTATAATCGCGATAGAAAATTATGTAACTTATTGTATCTATTTGATTATTTGGACTTCGTATGAGTTATAAAATAAGTACCTAGGTAGATAATAACTTTAGAAAGTGTCATCCAAAAGACGACAATCAAAAGACGTCAATCGTTTGATTGACTTAACTTCCCAAACCTAAAACTTAAGTTAATGAACAGATATGTAGACGTACTGACTTAACTTCTTATAAGATAATGAGAAAAGAAAAATTATTAAAAAATAAAGTTTATTTATTAGAGTTAATAGTTTTATTATAGGACGTTTCTAGTGTTACATTTAAGGCCTACTGCTTACTTAAACTTGTTGTGAAATTTTTTCTTTTAATTTGTCATTTGATAAGAAATGATTTTGACTGATGAAAATGTTGTAAACTATTTATGAACAACTATTTAGTTGAATAAAATATGCTGCTTATAGATAATTTTATACTGATTGTGTATGTTGGTGTTTACAGATAGCAGCGACCATTAGAATGTGGAGTCGAGCAGTTCTTGTGATATTAGCAAGTACCTTGACCGTGTCAAGTGCTGCGTCAAATCAAACCAATAGCAATAGCGATTCCAATAATTCGACGACGTCATTGTTGAAAGTTGGCCGCGCAATAAACATCTTCAGTCGTTACGGTTACCTCAGCATCAGTATGCGAGTAGTGCCACGAAACGACTCTGATCAGACATGGGTTTTCCGGGAGCCGACCGTCGATATTTTCACCAACATTGACGATCTTGCCAAGCGAAATTCGCGTTCACGAAAAACGGTCCTTTTTGATGGTGACTTTCACATGGAGTTTTGTGACAATTTGCGTCAACTATTGCAGGCGTACTTTAGGGATTTCACCATCGAACGGCTGCAAAAACCGTGGCGTGCGTTCACTGGAAGTTGGTCACCAGAAGTCGCCGCCAAAAATCTCGGTATTAACGCATCATTTGTGCAAGGCGATCATTGTTATGTGTTGGTGCGAGTGTCGCGATTTAGGGATAGTATTAAGTTGAACCCTCTACCAAAAAATGTTGTGCTTGCTGACTCAGTACAAGATGAAATGGATACAATTAAAGTTGACGATGCTGCTAGTGTTGAACAATTTATTAGAAAATTTGGATCGCATTATATCAACTCTTATGTGACTGGTAATTCTTTGTATCAGGTAATTAATAAATTAATTTTCTTAAACTTTTCTTATTCTTCTATACCTACATATGTAAGAACAACAATACATTACAATCTAAGTGCCTATACTTGATATTCATATGTTGTTCGTCGATTATAGTAAGGATATAATTTTAACGAAAAATATTCACTTTCTCTCTTGTACTTTGAAAAGTATTTACATAAATTACATCATTGTATGAATATTCAACTGTACAGCAACTTATTCTATCTCGATAGCTTGTTTTTTAACGATATCGTATAATCAAAATTACCTTTTTAACTATCGTTTAAACAGGTTGAATTGTTTAAAAAACAAGGTCATTAAGAAGTCTCTTATTTTTTATTTAGTTTCACTTTCATTTTTCATTTAATCTAATTCACATTGAAATTTTTGACACAACATGTCAGGTAAAATATTATCAATATTTTCAAAATCATCCCCAAGTTACATATTATTAATTTGAATCGTTTGAATGCAAAACAAACTTTAAAATCTAAATTAGTATCTTACAACTAGTAGGAAAATTATCTTTTTCAATGGGAAAATTACCAAATATCTCTACAGAAATTTCGCCAGTTAAATTATATTATAAACGTTTTAAAATTCGTTTTGAAACAAACTCTTTCTCATTGCATGTAATTTATCTTTCGTATGCATATAATCATGAACGCAAGCATAAAGACAGTCGTGGCTTCACGATTTGAAGATGAGGAATAAAAATGTTGAAACTTTTGCAATAGCAAGCTATTTTTAAGAAAAAAGACTAATTAATCGAGAAGTGCATTAGTTGCAATGTTAGTGCAATTGTTCATTTTAATTTTACACCTTTTTTGAGTTTTTTATTTTCTTACAAAAATATTTATATTATCATTATTTTACCTTAAAGAGTGGGTGTTTGTTATTTGTTTCAATGTGCACCTCAATACTTACCTCTATACGTGTTTGTATGACTTGAATTAGAAATGAACTGATCTGTATCTAATCTATTGACGCAACAAATTTACATTAAAAATCACGTTTCACTATAGAAATGAAAAGGGAAATTTTAGTTTTGTATTCATTTAGTTTATGTCTACTATTCAACTGAATCTTTGAGATTTCAGTAATTTTTACCTCATTAGATTGTAGGATATTCTCGTAATTATTGTTAATCAGATTTTTTTAAAAAATTTTTCCAGGTATTTGTTTACTCCCGTAAAGTTTACACTCGGATTCGTGAACGATTAAAAATCCGTGGAGTTGGTGAGTTGTCTTCCAACGAGTTGACGAATTATTTTTCACCGTGGTATGCCGAGCACATGGGCCAAATCAAAGTAGCCAGTGGTAATCTAACGATGGAGGCTTGGGCTGCTGATAAATTGCGCGTCCATTACTACATCTTCACATATGCAAGTTTATTACGGCTGCATGGAGATGCTAGTTTATTACAAGCACTGAACGAACAACTCGGTAACGAAGCGTTGCTGCAGCTCGAACTGAAAACATTGACGTCGGCTTTCAAAGACCCAATTAAGCGGGAATTTTTCCAAGAGGTTCTTGATAACTATCTGAAATTGTGGGAAGTGAATATGTGAGAATGTGACTAGTTTGAGGTTGACTTATTTCAATAATTGTGATAAAACAATCAATTTATGAAAATGTGTGATAAAAATGTTGAACGTTTTTGTCTCTTTTTCAAATACGCGTGTATCAAAGTACAAAGATATGACGTAAAAGGCCAAAGAAAGGCCTCCACGATGCTAACTATAATCTAGTTTTTTTCTTCTTTTATTTCCTAAATGAAAATTAATGATTGTGATAAATCAATTGAAATCAATTAGTAAGTTTTGTATAGAAAACATAGTCAGGCTTACTGTTACAGTTATTAATATAATTTAAGATATTGAATAAAACGACCTGTGAGTATAATGCTCGTATTTTACATTACATTTTCTTTTATTGTTTGCCATTTATTTTTTTAAAGTTTTTTTTAAGTTTTCATTCTCATTTCCTTAACATTTCCTGTCGTACGTTTAAGGTTAAAGTTGAATTCAAAGTCAAATTGGAAATAAATACAAGACAAAAAATATAATATCAAAGGATTATAAGAACATTGAAACAATCGTAGAATGTTTTCTGGGGAAATTAAGAAAAAACATCATGAAAATATTTGATAATGACGCTTTGGTTTAGATATTATTAATTTATATTTAGATATTACTAAACAAAACGCTGTCTAAACACAGAAAATTTCTGTTGCTCAATTTTAATCTTAGATCTATGATTTTAAGTCTAGGATTCAACGGGAATCGAACCCGAACCACTTGACGCATGAAGTGGAGAGAACTACTGCTCTAGCCACTGGGCCAATAGGTGGCCCAATGTGGATTATTTGTTTTCATAAAAAATCAAACTTTTAATTTGTTTCGGTTCATATTTTTCTTAATATAGATTCCCAATGTTCTGAACGTAAATGCTAGTTAAAATTAAAATTTTGAATTTTCTTATAGCGCATTTCAACAACTGAAATAATATAACTTTGTCCTAAAAATGTTAAATATATATCTACGTATAGTTAGCAATATTGAATTATTTAGGGGTTGTTTAAAAACATTTTTAGTGAATCAGAAAATAAAATTTTAAATGATAATTCGCTCATTGGATTGATTGGTTATGAATATTTTATTTGCTATTTAAAAAACTTGAGCGAAAGGAAAATGAAAAGAATAAGACTAAGACATTAATGGAATGACAATCTGCATTTAAACTATATTATTTTTACAGTACAGAGAACATACAAAATTTGGCTACCGGTAATTATTTTCGACGACAATTAAATGATATGTATATAATATTGGAAAGCTGTATGGAATACAGAAAGTGAGATTGACAGAGATAATTATATAAATACATAAGACATAATACGTTTTCATATAAACTTAAAACGTTTTTTGATAAATTAAATATTTCTTTTCTTATACATATGTATATATAAACATTATTACAATAAATAGTTAGGTACATATAATTTAGCAAACAAAAAGGATTTAAAAATGTCTATAAACGCAGGTGAGAGTCAAAGCATTCAGTTTGCCATTTTAAAAGCTTCTGAACAAGTTCGTAGACGTCTATACAACAACTGGAATCATTTTTTTCTGTAATACCTTTTTGTGCTTTTACACTCGAACTAAATCCCCACGGGTGCAAATCATTTTTTTTAGATATTTTTATTATATAGAACTATTTGGTGATAATACATCTTAAATATTATGTACAAGTAATATTTATAAAAGCTTATTAAGTATTCAATATTTAGCTAATTAAATAATCATGTATAAAATTATAACGAAAAAGTAAGCTTTTTATTGACTTTGAGTTTTGTTCTGTGATATAGTCGTAGGTATTGTAGGTACAAATGTTGATTGGAAATGTTTGTAAACAACTTTTTTTATAAAGAATAAAATAATCGTGATTTCCCAATCACTCTTTTTTATAGCTTAAACTAAAAAGAAAACATACACTGCATTCGTAAGGAGGGCATTTTAAAATGTAACGTTTATGGTTTCGTTTTTTGTAAAAATCGCTACATTAATGTTATTAATTCTTTCATTGGAATCGAACTTTTAATAGAAAAAAAGTTAATTTTATCAATAACTATACATATCTACGCTTTTGTTTATTTTATTGGCTGCTTGGGACGGATAAATTTTCCTAATTGCTTCTTTTTAAATAGAATAGTTGTAAAATTGTCACTAAAATAATTTTTTTTTTCAATTCAATTAAAGAATCAATAACATTGAATTACTTATAATTTTTCATAAGAGAAAATCACAATTGACTAACAAATGTATGATAGATACAATATAAATTGAAATTCAAAAATTAAACATTTGTTTCTAGACGATTTCAAATTTGAGAATGAAATGATACGAATTTAAACATTTCCAAGACATATCAATAGTGAAATTTTTAATGCTAAACTCTCATCGTATTTATTATTTGCTATATAAATTTATTTCTATAAACTAATAAAATTGCATGTGTTTATGTCGTCTTTAGGTATATTTTCTTCCTTATTTTTTAATCTGAATTACATTTTTTTTCATTAAACACAAATTATTTTTATTTACACAGATAAGAGATTCATTTGTAAGTAAAATCAAACAATATTAAATTTTCAGTTTTTTATTTTATAGTATTTATCTTATGTTTTAAAATTCTTTTATTAAATCTATACATTGACAGTGTAAAAGATGATTCTCTTTGTAAAGATACAACGTTATAGCATAACAGTTAACAGTTATAAATATTTGAATTGAAAAGCTATTTGGTGTAAGGAAAACTTATTTCATTTGAGGCATACAACGAGGAAAGTTTTTGTCGTTAAAATTTCTTCTAATATCGAAAATTAAAATAAATTAATAAGTAGGTAGGTACATTCCACATAAAATACACTCGCAAGTGTAAAATATGTGTTTAATAAATTATAACGAATTGTACGAGAAAAATGAGTGGTGCATGTACAAATCATTCGTCATACAATTCACATTAGTGAATAATAAATTTCTTTACTATTCAACAAATCTTTAGGCTTGTTAAATTGTATTCTTTGTTAATTATACGATTGCTTTACACATTCATATTGCATCATATATGTAGATATATACAAAATACATAAATATATCTAATACGATATCATAAATGTCATTAGCGTAATTCTAAAGATATGATAAATATCGAGCTTGATTCCTGTTGCTATATCAATTTAACGAGCCACGGTATTCATTAATTATATTAAAATATTGACATTGAATATGTGTGGTCAATTTTCTTACATATATTTATTTAATAGACTTTAATCTTTTCTTAGTTGATAGCTCAAATTGAAACTTTATTTATTTGATCTTTGATTTTTAGAAAAATAATAATACACTCAATAAATATAACTAGAAATAATTTGAGGAGGGCTCTGACATAGTGAATTCAAATTAAATAAACTTTAGAAATTTTTCCCCCCGTCTGCTGCTAGTAACCAAGTTTTGATGTGATATAATCAAGATTTGAAAACGAAAATTAGCAGATACAAATGCATGCTTTCAGATCATTCATTATTTTCCTATATTTAATAAAATTTCGATTTGAGATATAACTAGGTAATGAGTATATATTTCGTTGAAATTAATCACTTTATAGATTTAATTAATATTTATCATATTTCGTAAGGCCAGCTTGAAAGAAGAGTTTTATATTCTGGAATAGTTTTGCTTTAAAACTCTGAATTTTCTTAATCTGTTCAAACATCAACTGAGAATACATTCTTTATTTTTCCTTCTCTATAATATTTTTTTCTAGATAACCTTATAGTCAAAGCTCTTTTAACCGCTTCTCTTCGTATAACATGTCAAATTTCAAAGAAAGTTAAAAAAAAGTCTGATGTTAAATTTTTTATATTTTTGACAACGAAATTATAATAAAAACCTTGCGTATTTAATAAAAAAATACTATTTATATTCTTTCGATTTATTTTAAATTCTCAAAAAATTAAAATGAAGTTGTTAAAAATCTATTTTTCTTAAATTTTCAAACCCTTTTCTCTTATAATAGGTAATAGTTTTTAATTTAACTAAAATTAATGGACGTCTTAATTTATTTTCGTTGGAATGAAAAAAAAAATCTTTTATTTAAATCAAAGACTCATAGATATCTAAAAAATATCATTGTTTGCTTACTTTTAGCATTAAATTAAAAAAAATGGTTAAGTAAACATTTGATTATAATTTAAAGACAATAAAATTGCTATTTTGATTCATCCAATAACAATCGGAACCTTTTTGGACTCGTTTTTTTTAGATATTTAATGTACCAAGGTATATTTTATGAGTTTTATTCACTTAAAATTGTTTTCGTTAATTTTAGTTTTAAGACTAAATTTGACAGTTTAGAAAAGCTCTGTATTTTTGAATGTAGGTATTACTTATTAAGTACATTGATTTTAATATATGACAAATAATTAGTTAGGTATATTATTACAATAGCTGCTAAAGTCACGATTTTGTCAAACTACAATTTTGATATTGATGTATTTATTATTTTATTAATTAGTTAAATATTTTTAAGTGGTTCAACGTCAGCCTTTTTTAATATACATATATATATATATATATTATATTTGTATATTATACTAATATATATTACCTATATATTATTTGTAAATTTGTATTTGTTCATTTAAACACTTTTTTGATATTTTTTAAGTAAGTAATTCATTATTTCTCTCGTCTCATGACATGATTTGTTAAAATATTTGTTTTGTTTCACTTTTGAAGGTATTATTTTTAAGATAAAATAGTTTTTAAACGTTGGATTGTAAATTGACTTCAGGGCGTACATCGTGCAACATTTTGTCCAACGGCTGACATCGCTATTAGTTTGATATGAAAATCAGAGTCGAGAACGAGATCGGCAACACAACCGATAACGCCGGTTGCGTATCGGCCGTGAGTCGTTCGTTCCGGCTTCGACATGCCACCGACAAAAAGATTTCGCACAGCTGGAAGATGATGAATAGCTGAGGCCCATCCGACAGTGACAACGGGTGCACTGTCGACTTCGAGCGAACCTCCTCCTTCGGTCCAAACGGCACGGAGCCGATGCCATAAACCATCGTCGACTCGCGTCAAATTATACATTAGAAAATATGCCCCCGCTATCGGTTTATGTCGCAGAACAATTGCGCCGTTTTCGAGACCGAGAGACAATCGATCGGTCCACAACAGCAAACCATTGCCTTCGACAATCTTAAAGCGAATATTTATATCAACACGATGTCCCGCCAACTTTTCGATCGTCTCGTAGTCGGTAAAGTGCAAATAGCTGTCGAGGCCTGAGAACTGCGGTATTTGTGCCACATCCAATGAGTTGTCGAAAGGATTTCCACGTGAACTGCACAACGTGTTGTGATATCCTGGTTTGCATTCACATGTGAAGTAATCTAGATTAGGCACACACGTACCATCCTCGCCACACGGACGTGCCACACAAGGATGTGGACAATTGTCGACATTGGCGCCTCCCAAGGCCTCAGCTAGGATACCTAGCGGTCGATTATTGATCACCACTTTTTGAATGCAGCCGACGAATGATGTACGAACTCGGACGCTTGGAGAAACAATAGCAAAGTTTGGTACACCACCGATATACAAATTTTGCGGCAACGATAGTTGAGTGAACGCACCGGGTGACCAAACTTCAGTAGCAGGCAGTGTATCGACTTGAAGTACAGCGAGGCGTCCCGTTCGTGAAATTCTCACTTCATGCCACTCGCCCCGACTGATTTGCGAATGCTCACATCTACGTAAAACATAAAAATGTTGAAATATGAAAAATTTGATTGATCTTATAGCAAATATTTCAACTGAAACATACCTTACAAAAGCCGGTCCTGTCCCAAGATCAAATGCAAACTCTAAATACCCTTCGTTCATGTAAACCGCCATGAAATCTCCGGAGCCATCTGTATGATGTCCATTGTATAAGAGCACTCCACTATCGGCGCCTGGTTTGAAGATGATCTGCAAGTCGAGCCATGACAATGCCGAATTTCCAAGTCCCTTATATCGCAGGTAACTGGAACCATTAAACGAAGGCACCTGAAGATCCACTCGTGTTTCGCACAAATCTCCCGAGAAACCCAATGGACACACACACAC
Organism: Sisyra nigra; assembly: GCA_958496155.1. Classification (NCBI taxonomy): domain Eukaryota; kingdom Metazoa; phylum Arthropoda; class Insecta; order Neuroptera; family Sisyridae; genus Sisyra; species Sisyra nigra. The sequence continues at coordinate 45,526 of OY292315.1, forward strand.
AGCTGTGTCACCGCTCGTCAAGCATTTACCACCATGTTGGCATGGGACACGACTGCAACGATCTGCTGTGCATTCCTCTTTTAACCGTAAAAAAACCATCATCAGTTTTTCATTTCAACAAAATCTTTCACGTCATATTTCCTATCTCATACACTATCAAAAATTTCCTTCAATTTTTCTTTCACTTATGTTATTTTTCATCAAAATATAACAATTTAATTGTTTTTAACCATTAGATAAACATTTTTTTGGGATGAAATTATTATCAATCAAAATTATCCTTTAAAATGTAGGTACTGTTAAATTTTTAAATATAGCTAAATAATATTTCTTTCCAAATGGAGGTCTTGGAATTTATTTCAAAACGGATGGCAAATAATGGTGGTCGTATGTTAATTTAAAAAAAAAGCTATACCTATAAGAGTTGTTTATAAGTTACTTTTTCGTTTTATTTTGCTCCGTTATATAGAAATTATTTAAATAAAAGTTGCAAATAGTATTAAAATTGTTTTGTGTATTACGTTAAAAGTTTAATTTAATTTCCCAACAGTTTCTCGTAGCATTTTAATTTTGAATTGCTACGTTTATCATACGATCACATCTAAAATTTTTTTTAAATACCTGTAACTCGAAATTTAGACTCTTTGAGCGTAATTACTAGCGTTATATATGTGTGTATGGAAATAGAAGTAATCTCACTGATAAATCTTTTATACGCGAGTATCTTTTTGGTAAATGACCGGAACCTGTGATTGGATTGTTGTGATAAACTAAACTCATTTACATTTAGAATGTAAGAGAAGAAGACATGAACGTTAATAGGGATTTGAAAGGGGGGAGGTGGAAAAAGTGCTTTAAGTAATCAAATTGTGTTTTCACTAGAAATTCCTGAAAACTCCATTATTTTACAGCTTCATAGGTATAGGTATATAAATTATTTGAAACTTAAAAATTAATAAAATCAAAGAATTATAGAGCTAATAAAAAAAATACTAACTTTAGCTAATGTTTCTCTAATTCTTGCTAGTAAAAATATTCACATACTCTTGGAACATTTTAATGTCTGATTAGTCTATGAACAAATATATTTCTTAAATCAGCAGTTAGCACTTACGAAGTCCAAATCCTTTCGTCGCATCACCGTGTGGAGTTAATGCGAAACGATACGAATGGTCGTTGACTTCCAGATGCCGCACACATCCACGCAATCCCTTCGCAACGGGCAGTTTGTCCGAAAGTCCTGTTGTGTTACCCGGACCTCCAATAAATAATGGTTCCCGGAATGTAATACGGGAAAAAAGCCCCTAAAAACAATGAAAACGATTCAATTACAACGTAGTGAAAGAAAAAATTAATTAAACTTTTTATAAATTATCCTTCCTACATATTTCACAGAATCTATATGTTTATTTTAAATTATAACAGTTATAGAATTGATTGTTGAGAATTAAAGTGCCACATAAATTCTATTTACCTACAAATAGAAATAGTTTTTATTGATTTAAGTTTTTATATCTAACTAACTATAGAATTGTAACGAATCTATGTATCTAAGGTTTTATCTTTCGTTGTTTTCCTGATTGAAAATCTTTACAATCGAAACGTATTTCAATTTATAAATGTCGTCTACGTTTATCCAAACGATTTCTGAAACTAAAGAAAGATAATAGGTACTTGCATTAGCTACATACATTTATCAAGTTAGTTAAATAAAGGTTAATAGTTCTACTATACGTTTACTGCTTCGGAAAAGTTAATTTTTCTTATCAAATAGGTACGACGTTTTGCCTTTAACTATACCTATCTAAAATCTACAAGTTAACGTATTTTCATAGAATGTATGCACTCATTTCTATAGCCAATAGAGTTCAAAATGTATCGTAGATGCATTTATCTTTTTCATATCATCACTGTCAACAAGAAAGACAAGCAGCCTGCAATTTTTCCTTCTTCGTTTCGCTAGAATAATAAACTACTTTACTTGAAATATTGTTGTCGTATATTTTTCTTTATTTTTAGTTCTTTTTAATGAAGACAAAAACGTGTTATAAGAAAATTATCTAATAAAAAAAATGTTCTGAATATTCCATGATGTTGAACATTAAAATGTTAGGCAACACATACAACTGAAAAGTATTTATTATTAGTACAAGTTAAATCCAAGTATTTTGAAATGAAAGTTTGTAAAAATTGAGATTTTAAAAATTCATTTCCTCGACGTTATTACATAGAATAAAATGTAATATTTAAAAAAATTGCTTTCATTTTTATCTGATATGATATATATTAATATAAAAAAAATTAAAAAGGTTTTATTGAGTTGTGAAGGGTAATTTTTTCTGTGAAAAATGGTAAATAAAAATAACTACACACTCTCTTAAATCGAAATAGTAACTTTCGACTATCAAATAGTAACTATTCACTATTTTGTAGTGAAAAGTATACCACTATTTGAATTTAGTGGTATACTCTGCACTGAAAAAATAATGAATAGTCACTTAAGTCACTATTTTGATTTAAGAGAGCATATTATAAGAACTGTATGTCCAATCTATTTTAACTAATTTTAATTCTTCAAAGACGCTTTTGTCAATGCAACCTATTTCAGGAATATTGTAGGGATAAGTAATACAGCTTCCTGCACTTACCAAACGTGCTTTGCTTATAATATTGTACTTCTATATAGTAACTGAATTTTAACCCTTAAACGAATTATGAACGTGTGAACAAGTATGCATTATGGAAAATGCATACAAGTATAGACTTTCTGAAAATTTAGGAGGAAGCAAACTGTCTCCTGTTTGAAGAAAATTCATTTTTAGATTAAATTTTCAGTTGTATTTATATTTTTAATTTCATTATACATAGGTATGATTCCTATGTAGGTATATTTATAAAAACTTTAATTAACATTGATTCCTGTGCCTATTTCTCTTCTTTTTCTCATTTTCCAAAAATATATGTCTATTTTCATTTGTTCCTGTTCATTTTTAAAGGAACCAATTCCATCTTCCAATTTATTCAATCGAAGTGATTGAATTTGCTTATTCTTTTGATCTTTTTAGTGCTCGGGTATTCAATGCATAAAATATCTACTGAGTTGTGTTATAAAAGATAAGTTTAAAGAAACAAAAAGTTACAAGATTTCTTTAAAAAAAATTAAAAAATAAAGTCAAACAAGGTTTTCTCAATCTTTAACATTAAGAAATATGTAGCTATAATTTAATTTGAAATATATATATATATAAATTTTATTATAATTTAAAACGATATCTGTAATAATACAACGGTTTTTTTAAAATAAGTTAAAGAATAAATTTTAAAAGTGTTAATCTATAAAAATTGAAAACTTTTAGTAATTTAACGGTTGTGACAATCCTTATACCATTAAGGTTTAAAATTATACAGAGCTTAATATAGGAAAATTAAATTACCTTCGAGCGTCCTTTCACGTGTTTGCCACCATTGAGTTGAATCCAAGCATCCCATCGGTGCCTATAAAGGGTCAATCGATTCCATTGATTTAGAATCACGGTTTCTTCAGATCTTACAACTCCCACACCGGATCCGCAATCGAATCTATAATTAAAAGTTATCATACAAAAACAAAGCACATCAATTGATTGATAAACACGTAATTTTGCAAAAAGATTTTCTGTATTTGACATTGATGAGATATAAATAGGTGTTATAACATGTCTATTCACACTCAACAACTCATTGCGTAATTAACATACTCTAAAATCGTTTTTCTCTTCACATTTTGAGCAACTATTGATTTATAATGGGTATCGTTAATTAAATCACACTTTAAGGCATAATTTTTTAAAAACTTACACATTTTAAAACATCATACCAACTTTGGCATCTTAAATTAATTTTTTATCAATTTATTATTTAGTAAAAACAGTTTTTTATTAAACATGTTAAAGTATGATTTAAAACATTATGTACGTAGTTTCAAAGTTGAAAGCTCAACTAATTAAAGATAAAACTTTTCTTTCTCGAAAAGAAAGTTACTTACTGAAAAGTTTAACTCTAATTTATGAACGCGAGAAAACAATACGGAAAACTACTACCCTTTTTGTTTTTTATTTAGTTTTTAACTAAGTCTATTCACATATCATCTGACACTCAAAAAAAAAAAATAATTTTGTATCTTTTAAAATATTATTTTAGTTTGCCACAAGAAAATATTTCAATTACGAGAGTTAAAAGATATTCTATTTATTAGGCTTTAATAAAAATTAATGAAAAAAATTAATAAAAAAAGTGTGAATATTCATTTTATACATTTCGAAGCCCTCACAAAATCGTCTAGTTTAAAGTAAATAACAGAATTAGTCACAAAAATGGCAGTGGAACAATAAGCTACACATTTTATGATAAATTGAGTTGAAGGGTTTTGATTTTCTTGGTTTTCATATCTCTAAAATAAGAATTATTTTTAGCAAGCAGTATTTTAAACTTTAAGTGATTGCTGAGAAAAACAAATAAAAAATCATGATCATTCACTTTTTGGTTCTAGTTTATACCCTTCAATCCCATTTATTGCCAAAGTTCAACAGCTGTAGCTGACAAGGTTTAAAAACAAGTAGAAAAATATATTTTATCAATAAAAAAGAACTTGTTTTTTAAAATTGATAGTAAAGAAATAAAAATTGAGGTGAATTTAAAGCTTTTAAGCTTATAGTAAAAATGGTAAAGGGTTCAAGTTATCAATTATAGTTTACTTTTCTTCACTAAACTATCAGTTATTTTATTTTTCTAATCATTCATATTTCAAAGTTTTTGTACATTAGTAGTCATGTAAGGTGTTTCGTTATAACTAATAAATTTCGTTAGTATGAAACGTTGAAAAAAAAAATCTGTAAAAATTAAAATCACAAATTTAAGGTTAACAATAAAAACCATCATTTAAAAATTGAAAAGAACATTCAATTTATTTAAGCTATAGAAGTTTTCAAGATCCTCTTATTTTATCAGGCATGCCTTTGTTCGTTTGTAGAAAATGTACAAACTAAACGTGTTACGTATATAGTAGCGTACAGGACGTGAAATGAAACTAATTACAAGCTAAAACGTAAATCCGAAACCCTTTATATTGTAATAACAGAACAGAGAGACTATATCAGATAATAATGATTAATTCCATTCAGGCATAAAACTGACGTCAGCACTCAGCGGTTTAAAACGAAACGAGGGAGGAAAGCTGATACATCATTTTTCACTATTTCACAAACAAGAAACCTAACGTTGATTTTCGCTCTTTTCTCTTCTTAGAATGACATAATAAGTAGAGAATAGAAAACATTTTGTTTTCATATGCAAGAGATCATAGAGCGATCAGATTTATGTTACTATTTGTATTTTTTGCAACAGCTGTATTTGTTACCGTTAGAAAAATTATGTGAACGTTGATTTAGTGTATTAAGAATCGACGGATGAGTATTGAAAACTTTTCAAATTGAATATTTCTGGCATAATGCTTGCAATACATGATAACTGGCATAGAGTTTATTGCGGAGCATCTTAGTCTGAAAGTGCTAGCTAAAATGAAATTGTTTGAACAATTTCAGAGTAATGCAATTTTCAAAACAGTTCACTTTTAGAGGTTTGATAGTGTACTTATTATTTTTTTGTTTTTAACTAACTATACCTATTACTCAATGTTTTTACCATGGAATATCATGAAATTTATTTTTATGAATTTTCTAGCTGCTGAAATTTTAATTTTTTCATCTTAAACTTACTAACTTTTTAATTTAATTTTTATTTTAACTTAATCAAAAAAATTTATAAAGCTTTTTAAAGCTATGGGGCATAAAAAAATACATTTGACCTAAAAACGAAATTTTTCTGAAATTGTTCAATTTGGGTTTAATCAATATAACACCAAATTAATGGCAAATTAATTATATTTGTTATCTATATTATATTTATTTTTCGGAACTAATGTGTTCATTCCTTCTAGACTATAAGTGCTTAGTCACATATTTTTGCGTTTTAAGGTATTTTATGTTTTTATACTTTCTTAATGGTAAGTATGTGAACTGAAGATTTTATTTATTTTTTTATAAATTTTTACTTAAAAAATAAGATGTTTCTCGTATCGCATTTTTTAAAAATATTAAATTATTGTTCTCGTCTTATTCCAGAATCAAACCTTTACAATTCACATATTATAGAACAAATCTCTTTTTTTTGTGAAGTGAAAATAAAAGCATGGAAATAGACAGCTGAGAACAAACAATATTTAGCGATGCGTCGTTGTGGCTGAAGTAAACCTAGCGAACAAGCAAGTAAGTTCATACCAAGCCACATTGAAGAGAGTATAGAACAGAAGGAAGAACGAACAGGCGAAATAGGAGTCGGCTGAAATATTGATCGAACACCTCGTTTCCACCTGCATAACTTCTCTAACTTTCCTTTTATAACATTACACTACTGTATTTATTCATTAACGTTGAATAATAACAATAATAATAAAACAAGTCAACAGATTGGAAAATTCTTCCTAATCAAATTATTTTCAATTAAAATATTGTATCAGCTTTACACTTGCAATTTTATCATAAGTTAACGCAATATGCATTAACTTTAATGCAAACCGAAAAATACTTATTAAAGTATCAATAATTGATACCTGAAATCATTATTAAAAAAGAGTTTTTTGTTGCAACTGCAAAAGTTTAAATTAGTTTCTTACACGAACGTTAAAGAAGCATCAACAAACTGGTAATTCGAATTGATGACACGACAAGTACGCAGATGACATTTTCACATAAAGCTTTTACATTACACTTGTAAAAAAAAACTTTAACATAACTTACTAGGTACACCAAAAACATATTTCAACACAAATCTCTTGCTTTTACATTTCACATTAACTTAAAAAATATATTAATATAGTTTTAAAAATCGATGGTATATAAGTAATCAACGTTAATGAAAATTAATTCTTTTATTTTGTCATTCATTTCATTTAGTCAAAATATAAAGAGCCGCAACAGTTACGTATTTTAAAGATTAAAATTTCTAGAAGTATTGTCTGAGCCCTTTATTGTTAATATCTGTAAACCCTTATGGAGCAAGACTTAGTATTCAAACGTGAAAATCTGTAAAACAAAACAGTGTTACATCTCTTGTAGCAACCACTTACCGGAATTCTACAAAACCCTGATGCAGCAAAAGAGCCATAAAATCTCCAGCCATGTCATCCCTTTCTCCAGTTAAGAAAAAAATTCCATCGTAAGCTTCCGGACGAAGTTCTAGCGTCAGCTGTACGTGTTTGTACGCAGCCCGAAGTGCGGGAAACGCCAACCAACTGTGGCCAGAAAATCGAGGCGAATGAATTCGAACTTCTGTAAAGCAATAAAACGCAACATTATTTATCATTTTCATTTTAACACACAACAAAAAAAATGTTTTTCCACGCCGAACTTGTCTCAAACATTAAGTTAATTAAATGGAAAATATTAAGTGGTTATTTGATAAAGCATTACTTTCAATAGGAAAAAAGAGGAAAGTTGTCGACAAAGTCTAATTAAAAAAAAAAACATTTCGAAATGTTTTTTTTTTAATTAAGTGATTTATGTTGTGTTTCTTTACAATCTTTCATCGTACATGAAACTGTTCATTATCACGTTTTAATTTTTGATGTTTAATTCATTATAAATAAATAATTTTATTTTGAAAAATTGGCTTTAAAAGAAGATCCATTTATTTATATTCAATAAAGCTATTTATCAAATTTATGTTTAGTATCAAAGGTTTGATTTTTTTATTAGATTAATCTCAACATTTTAACTCAACCACAAAAAAGCTATATTTTTAGTCTAAAATTACAATATCCTTACAAAATGAAATTCAAAAATGAACCAAACGACGACGTAAATTAAGCCAACATGACACTGCACTGTTGCAGTTTGATGCAAACTTAACAACTTATATGAGAATATATAACTTTTAAGTGAATAATGCTGTTCGAGTTAAACCATTTCAAATTGTTCTAAGCTTATGCACTAATTGATAAAACATTTAATATGAGTAGGTATGTAAAATAATTACCATTTTGATAATAAAAACAACTTCATATTTAATATGAACATATGAGTTGAAAAAAGATTTCTCACTCACTTCTCTCAGTCATTTATGACTGAGCATGAGTATTTGATAAATCTTTGATCAAAATGGTATAAAAACTGTCACCTCATACATTTTTCTTTTTTAAGTTTTGTTAATGCTGTGCCTTGTTTGTTGTCTATGTGGGAAAACGTTATTATTTATAAATCGATGGCATTTAAAAGAAAATTCACTTGGTCACACGTGTGAGCACTTGAAACAATCATGAAATTTCCAATGCAAAAAGTTCTAAGAAAACAACAGTTTTCATATCAACTATCGTTTTGTATTGATTTATTGAAGTCTTGTTTTTAACATTGTAGGTACATATGTATATATGAGTAGGCAAAATACTTGCATTTATGATTACAAAAATTTTAATATTTTTTACAATGACACAGTCTTTCTTAACTTTATACTATAAAACAGCTAGGTACTTTTAAATTACAACAATATCAAAATATATAGGTACAAGGTTAAAAATGAATTTTTCAAACAATAAATATATTAATTTATAATTTAAAACATTTTAAATGGAACCATTAAATAACATCTATTTCTGTTTTCTTTTTGTCTTGTTTCAGAATTGTCTTGTGTTCTTATAATTTATATTTAATATCTCCTCGTATTTCAGTGGCTAGTGTTAACACAAATGAATTGTAAATGAGAGAGATTTCATAGCTAGCGAAGAACTTTATGTCATAGTTTTGACTTTATTTGTATTTTGTAATGAGTTTCATTGTACAAAAATGGTAGATAAGGACAATGCAACAAAACCTCTGCAGAACATTTTATATGAAATAATAATAATGATGCGTTGCTCATTCAGAAACCCTCTAATGAAAAAATAATATTTGCTTCGATAACAAACATTTAATATAACTAGCTAAAAAATGTTATTTGTCTCATTTTCACTGTAATTTAGTTTATTATTCAACAAATCAAACTTGAAAAAATTAAATTTATTAAACTGAGGCACTTAAATAGTCTATCATTATCACATTATTATACAAAAACCGTTTAACGTACGAAAACTTATAAAAAATATTTTCATGAGATTATTTAATAATTTAACACTGTCAATACAACTAAAATATATTTCTTTTCAAAAATATTAGCAGTCAAATAAGTAAGGAAAGTTTATTTTCGAGTTAATTTGTTTCAGTTTAATAGGACATAAACAGATATATGAATGAATGTATGAAGTTATTTCAGGGTCTTAAAGGAGGCAAAAGGAAATTTAATAATGAACATGTGGTAATTTGCACACCATAAATTTACTTCTTATTGATTCGGTTTATTTAAGAATGTAGAAGAAATCTTTTCGGAAATGGCAAAAACAACATTAGGTATTTCCGTTATGAGAACTTCAATTCAGACGTTTTTCGCAACAAATTACTTTATTAACTTTAACACTGCGTTGAATCAAATGAAAATTTAGCAACCAGTACGTGGCAACGCTAAATCTCATTTTACTTATATAATTAGTCAAAATTAAATTGGAAGTTAAACTATAAACTCGTAATTTTATAAAAAAATTATTGTGTGCTTTGACAAAACCACGATGCAAGTGAAACTTTTTTTTCGAATTTTAGGCACTTAAGTAACTGAAAATTATGAAAATAGAATAGAAAGAAAGGGATGTGGCACGAATTCACTGTCTGACGTGACGCGCACCGTTGCTACTATTTTTGAATTTCCATTATTGAATGGATTTCCATTATGATACTCGAATGTTATTTTCATTATTGAATTTGTTGATTTTTGTTAAATCGATCATCTACCTGTTGTTATCTATTGTAACATCACCGTCGGATATTTTTGCACTACTCTCACTAGCTGTATCTTTGTCTATCATGATCAAGTGAACAATAACATTTATATCAATACACTGATCAAAATACAAATACCAATACAAATATGATTGACAATTAATGACAACTTATAATATAATAAAACGTTGTCATGGAGAGAAAAATAGCTCAATTCATTCAGTAATAACTCGCGCAACAGGCCTGGGAAAACGACATGGTATATAGCTATCAAAGTGTATACGAGCTCTGCCGAACACTTGCCGATTCCCTGCCGAGAATGTGTTACATTTAGCGACATGCTAAAGACAGGCCAACAAATTTGAGACGATGTATAAAAAGTTCCACTTTAAAAAAAGATAAATTGATCTATCTAACATATGTATATAATGTAAAGTTGTTTTCAAAAGCAAGTTTTGAAATTAATTTTTCAATGAAACTTTGATTGTAAATTAAAACTAAGAGCATTACTAAACATGCTTATCCAGACATCTAACTCAATACTGATCTAGCTCAACTTTAAACTGAAATGCAATAATTTAAAAGTTTTAAAATTATTAAATCCAAGAAACTGGTTTAAAGTCTTACGATTTTTTTGATTGATTAATTTTTGTAATATATACACTTCTTATTTTTCCTTGTGTTTTATACTTATTGACCGTCTGACAATGAGATGTTCTTGAGAAAATAATGTGTGAAAAAGGAGGAAAAATAGAGAAATGAAAATTATATTCAAGGTGAGCAACCGATTAACAGACCAAGTTTATATAAGATGTATTTTAGAACATACTCAATGTAGTTTTACGAAATACATGATGAGTGCATTTAAAATTGGAATTATTTTGTGCGCCTGTAAGTGATTTTATATGTGTTACACTTAAAGTAGCACCTTTAATAATAGCACCTATTAAACTTCGTTGTTTTAAAGGTTTTTCATTGGTCAAATTGCAAGCTACCATTGAAACGGAGATTGAAACCAATCCACAGACTGAAGCAAATATGTAAGTACCTACTTGTAATATTAATATCTTAGATATATCGTAGACTTTTAATGTACTAAATAAAAGGTAGATTGAAAAAAAAATGTTTTTGGAAATAATTTTTATTGTATATAGTATTTACGTTATTATTTTCTTGCATATTAGGGCAGTCAAAATCGACATAAAAAATAGCTAAACTTGCAAAACATGATGTATTTCTGGTTTTTTGGTATGTTGTTTGGACCTATTAGGGCTATGTATTTTCAATTTTGCCACTCTCAAAAAGTTGTGGAAAAATTTTCATAGAGAAAAAACTGTAAAAATTTTGAACTTGTTTTAGATTCTGCTCGTTATCTCCTATTCCATGTAAAATTCATCGATTAGGAGTTATAGTATATCTTTATATTTGTGTAGTAAATATAGTAAGTATATATAAAAGTGTTTTGTTGTTGTCGCTATTATTGTTAAAATAATAACTTAAAAATTACGAGCAGAACTTAATATAATTTAGTAAATATATTTTGTAGGCAATCTAATAAGCTTTAAATTAAGTGCAGAGCGGAGTCTGTAAAACTCGTAGTTCTCTCAAAATCTTAAAAAAAAACATAAAAGTTAAAATTGCATTTTCCTAGAAATGAACCTAAACACTTTATTGTTGCATGAAGTGATTTTTAAACATGTATAACTTCGGCTAGGCTCATCTACATTGTCAGTCGGCAAGCTCCTGCTCCGCAGAGCTCCTAAATCTCCTATCTTGTAAATGCAAGAAGAGGCGCTGAGAAGTGGCTGCACTTTCACTTGAAAGCAGGACTTGATGTTCTGCGATATGTGCCACCTGCTCTGGAGAAATGTGCAAAACTGCAATGAAGAGGACGTAGATTACGAGCTTCAAAAAAACCCTGACAATCCACCAATACTGGTGTACCCACCAAAAAGCGATTTTATATTATATAGGTTCTCTAAGAATTTTGAGAGAACTACGAAGCTTACAGACCCCGCTTTGTACTTCATATATAGCTAATTACATTGCCTACAAATTAAATTCCATAAATTTTGCTGGTAAAATCAATGGTTTCGACGCAACTTTGATCCTAAAAAGGTCTAAAACTAAAATTGTCAAATTTTGAAAAAACTGGCCTCTTTTCAAAGTGCCGTACCTCGGTAACCCATTGACGTACATAGCTCCGGTTGTGCTTAATTTGTAACAAATTTGATACTCTTAAAAATCGTGCAAAATAGCTTTGGAAGAAAAATACATAGATTAGGAGATACCGAGCAGAATCTGAAACAAGTTCAAAATTGTCACGATTTTTTCTCTATAAAATTTTTTCTACAACTTTTTGAGAGATGCAAACTTTAGAGTACATAACCCTAATGGACCCAAACAATATACCAAAATATCAGAAATACATCATGTTTTATTAATTTATTGTTCATTTTTACTGGCCTTATGTAAGCTTTGTGTTTATAAAATGTCCCTCCTTTGAAATGTGTTTTTTTTTTTTTTTCGTTAAAGTGGTCATAGCTTTGGATGTAAATTACCAGAACAACCAGATCATGGACATTTTACGATTAATTCAGGAAAAGTTGATAATGAAATAGCTGAACGATGGACGAATTTAGTATTTTCTTGTGATGATGGCTATTTGTTAAGTGCCGATCAAGTTTTGACTTGCCTAGGATTAACTTGGAACAAAAATCCTCCACGGTGTTTACGTAAATGAAAGTTCTAACTATTTAAATGTATTTTTCAAAACAAATCTATTCTGTAGGTAGTTGTTCACCATTAAAAGGAAACACTGTTAAAATAACATGCACCTTAGGAGGAAATCCAGTATCGTGCACTGAGGATGTCATAGAAGGAACTGTAGCTAAAGTCGAATGCAAAGAGTTGTTTGAAGTAAGATCAATTCAAACTCAGCCAGTTATCGAGTCTTTTTGTTACGGAGGTCATTGGGATAAATCATCTGAACAATTGTTAAATTGTGAACCTGGTTAAGATATCCTTGTAACAAACATATTCATTTCAAGAACGTTTAATTTTTATAGAATGTGGTGCCGTTGTTCCGAGAGGATCTGTTCTTGTACGAGATGGTTACACGAGCTATTCGGGTGAATTTCCATGGCATATTGGAATTTATCGTCGCACCAATGAAGACCCGATACAAATTTGTGGCGGAACTTTAATTTCCCTCCATATCGTCATATCAGGTACTTTTGATAAAATAAAGTGAGTATTTTTTTTATTTCTCTTAAAAAAGCGGCTCATTGTTTTTGGGACTTTACGAAAAATGTTCCGGAAAATGTTGATAAATATGCTGTCGCTGCTGGAAAAGTTCATAGGCCATGGACACATAGAAATGACAAATATGCTCAACACAATGAGGTAGTAAAATGAAATAAGTAGTTCAAAGCAATATCATATTTTGAAATAACTATTAGATTCGGGGTCTTGTTATACCACAAAGATTTTTGGGAGAACAAAATACATGGAGTAATGATATAGCATTGTTAGTGTTAAAAAAAGCTTTCATTATCTCTCCATTTGTTCATCCCGTATGTATGGATTGGAGTAATGTAGTAACTAACGAACTTTTAGTAAATGGATCTTTCGGACTTGTAAGTGTATGAGAAACCAAAATATTGCCACATTTAATTGCAGTTTTGTTGTGAACGCTTTAGGTAGCCGGTTGGGGGTTGTTACGAGGTGAGTCTGACTATGCTGACGAATTGCAAGCGGTACGTTTACCTTTTGTCAGTAACAAGGAGTGTGTCAATAAAGTTCCGTTTGATTTTAAACGATTCATTACGACTGACAAAATTTGTGCTGGATTCACTAATGGTGAGTCTTTTCAGCAAAAAAAAATCATTCGTCTCATTGTACATACATTAAAACTATATTTAGAAACGGGTGTGGCATCAGGAGACAGTGGTGGAGGATTAGTGTTTACAAAAAACAATCGTTATTATTTAGAGGGAGTGGTGAGTGCCTCACCCAACAGTGATAAAAAAGCTGGATATGCTGCATTTACTGCGATCAAAGCTCATATTTCTTGGATTAGAAAAATTGAATTAAAAAACCGTATCGTTGGTGCTTGTGGTATGATTGTCCAAGTAAGTTGTTCATACAAGAGTTATAAAATGCTTGTTTAACTTTAAGATCCAGAAATTGACGATGACTGCGCAGCGTTAGATATCGATGAAGTAAATTCACCATGTGGTCCATTAGGTACCGTCGAAAGTACACGTGGCATGACTTGTAAATACAAGCAAACGGTAGTGGAATGTTCTAAGCCGATGGCTCCTGGAACTGTAGTGACATTAGAATGTTTTTATAATCGAACGACCGAACAGAAGGCCATTTGTAGAAACGGACGATGGACGAGACAACTTCAACCATGTAATTGGGGTAAACCAATATTTATGTCTATTATGTTTGTTACTTACTTTGTTGCAACACGCCCTGTTCATTAAGTAGTTGAGATTAAAACATTGTTCAAAAGTAAAACAAGACAGATATATTTTTAAAAACTTAATAAAGAAAAGAAGCTTAAAAACATTGCAAAGAATGATTTCAATGCCTCTATAGGTACTTCTAAGAATGTCACATTGGGTGGTAGACAAAAAAATAATAAGTCCACTAAACGATGCATTTCATAATGGTAACAAACGATATGTCTATTAATTACATTGCTTCATAATCAAATAATAATTGACTTATGTATACGATTTGCAGTGTGTTTTTTTCTTCTTATAGAATGTGGTGATAATGTCCCTCTCGAACCCGGAGTACGTGACCAAGGTGCTAAATTTCCTTGGCATGTTGGAATCTATCGTAAATTTGGCGAAAAATTGATTCAAGTTTGCGCTGGAGTTTTACTCCATGATGATTTAGTCTTAACAGGTTCAAAACATGTTCTCCAAATATTGAACCAACGTTAGCCAATTATTAAAATGTTTTAATTTTAAGCTGCATCTTGTTTTTTTCGAGATAACAATAACAGTCGAAGTCTCGTTAATGCTTCTGATTATATGCTCTCTTTTGGAAATGTACATCGACAATGGAAACATCCAAATGACTCATCGTACGCTGCATACTCAGATGTAATTTTAAAATATTCTCAAGTTTCAGTTGTATACTTAATAATTGATTTTTTTAAAGATTTTACGAATTGTCATACATGAAAACTATACTGGAATCGATACGAATTATACAAATGACATTGCATTAGTTTCATTGAGTATACTAAATGTACAATATAGTGATTATATTTTTACGGTTTGTTTCGAGAAAAATGATACATTAAAGCATTTAAAAACTACGTTTGGTGATGTAAGTAAATAAATTGTAGCGATATTTTACGTTTAATGGTATAACGCAATAAACGTGTTAATCAACAACAATATTAATATGTATTCGAGATTAAAGCGATTATTTTTTTGTCAATTTGTCTATTACGACAATAAACTTCAAAGTTTTTATTTCTTGTTTTTTTTTTTTCAATTGCTGTTATTTTATAGAAGGAAGACTTATATAAATTAATATTATAAGACTGGTTAAAAAAGGAAAGAAGCAGTTAAATGGTTTGTCTGTGAAAGGATATTTATTAGTTTTTATTAGGCAATAACGTCTTTAAAATAAAATCTTAATTACAATTTCAAATGCCAAGTTATATATCATTTAAATTTTTATAATTTTAGTTTTGTTTATAACTAAAATTGCTTTTGCTTGCAATGAAAACTAATTACAAATGGCATTCAAAGGTTGATATTATTCAAAATTAATTTATCCCATTTCTATTCAAGCTACTTCTATTTGAAAATTCAAAATTCCCATTATATTCTTCAACATCATCATTTATCATATTATACGATATTTTCAAATTTTGAAATTGAAATATTTATTGAATAAAATATTTCCATAAGTTTGTAGATACGACGTTATTGCGAGTATGGCATTTTTAAATAGTATAACTTAAAAATTAGGTGGGAGTCGATATAGAGGGTAAATTAAATATTATTTATTAGAGCATAATTTACACGGTACGTTCATCATAAAAACTCGACTATTTTGAAAATGTTGGTTAAGATGTTATTGCGTAATTCCATCCAGTCAAACTTTACAGAAGCTCAAATTGTTATTTTTTAGTTTAGTGGTTGGGGTTCGACACCAGCAAGCTTATGGTCAAGTGAATTAGAAAAGAATGATGATGAAGTATTGAAATATTCTCAAATGAATTTTTTTCCAAAAGAACAATGCTTGCAAAAAGCACGTGGACAGATCAAACAGTTTATTACAGAAGGAAAGTTTTGCGCTCGTTTTAGTGAAGGTATATACGTTCAATCCATTATTTTAGTCACTTTCCCAGATGTTAAGACTTAAGTTTGATTGTTAAAGTAACTATAATAAAATGAAGAAATAAAGGAAAAATTCTCTATATATACAGAGACGAGAAATATTGGTTTGGGAGAAACTGGTGCAGGACTCACCGTGAAATGGAATCGACAACACTATTTAGTGGGAATTACAAGTTTAACTTTCGGGGCTGATTTTTCGCTTTTCACTGATATAACTTATTACGCAAAATGGTTGGATAAACAAAAAGTCGACATTTTTTTCCAAAAAGTTTTTGATACCTTGCAAAGTGTAAAATGGGTTAACGGCTAGAAATTATTTGTATATCTAGTTACCATTACATATTATACTATATGTTAAATAAATTACTTATTTTGTAGCTATTATTAGATATATTATATACGTACATATAATTAAATAGAATTGAACTGTATTTTACATCTAATCAATTTAAGCCGGTTTGAGAATAAATTTATTGATTTCATCTATTGTAATTATCTTAATTTTAGGAACAAGAACTTGTGCTGAAAATGTAGGAAGTGGAATCACAGTGTCGATAAAGGGTAAACACTACTTAGTTGGAATCAAAAGCATATCGCTACGTTGTGATTTTCAATACTTTACAATCTTTACAAATATTACGCATTATTACAATTGGATTGATGACAGTCACAACAATATAAGTCTCAATAAATTTTATAATTTTTTTGGTTTTGAAGATTAAAATAAAGTCGCTTAATAATAACATAACAGACATCTTGTAAGTGCAAAATAAATATTTATTTTATATTTTAATTCATGCAATTTAATTTTAGCACAAGTTATTTTTTCCTTTGCGTTGGAATATCAGAAGAACAGAACAGAACAGAATAGTTCTCGAGATTGACCAAATTTAGTTGAAAATTTTACATTTTACTAGTCAAAATCTTCGACCCAGATGAGCCATTAACAAGTGTGATATTTATGTATCACAACCTTTATCAGGCAAAATTATTATTAAACAGAAAGCAAGAGGCAAAGCATAACATTTATAATGAGGAAATTAAGATTCTAAACTTTAGTGTTCTCAAGAGAAATAATTTAGATTTATAATTGTTAAAATCAATTTAAATTGTAATAAAGTCCAATTTAAAAATGATTCCATCTTAACTTGAATCTTAAATAAAAATTTGAAAAAACGGATCTTCTATAACAATATGATTAATTAAAAAAGTTTCAAATTGTAGTACAATCATAAATTGGTGACTAACAAAAGTATTGTCTTTTATTCATGACCACTTGAAAATGTATTACATATAATTGCTGTATATATTTAAACTTTACTTATTAATCGAGCGTTAAAAATATCTATTCTAGAAACACTTATTTAGTTTAATAATTATATTTAATTTACCTAAGTGTGAAGAAAAATTCTATTTTTTGAATCAAGATTCTATGGTGGTGTTCCTTTTATTAAGCTAGATGCGAAGTTTGTGCAAAAACTTTATGTTAAACTTGAACAAATCAAAATAAAGATAGAAAATATTGACGAAAAACGTCAAAGCAATGCAAAAATTTAATGTGGAAGAAATTTTTGCGAAATTATTTCAACACTAGCAATAAGTTTCGAGCAGGAAATGTAAAGAGCGAGTTGAAGTTGAACTTTTATTGAGTTAATGTACGTGCTAAAGTTTGAAAGACAGATAACAGAGAGACACAAATACAATCAGCTCACATCAGTTGAATCGATCAAATTTATTTATTTCCATCGTCAGATAAAATTTAAAAGATCTGAATTTCTGAAGGATATCTTTCAGTCGCTGTATGTCTGTGTGTGTGTCTGCGAGCATACATAATGATATTATAAAACTAAAGTTATTCGTTTTTGATTAGAACTCCTTTATATGTTGTCTTTGACTTGAACCTTATATTGAACGAATTTCAAATATAAATGTATATGGTTTTTCGTTCTTTTCATAGTTTGCATAGTGCCTACATTCAGATTTCGTATTTAGGATATCATTCAAACTAATTTCGTGTAGTAATAAACTCTTTAATTGTGGGATTATATTAATCTAAGTTTTTAATGAAATTCAAAAAAAGGTTTAATATTTTTTTAACATTTTATTTAAGTTTATTTTATATCAATAAAACAAAGCCTAGTTATGCATAAGCTTCTTGTTGATTTTAAATATCATGTTTGTATAAAGCAAGCCAAAGATAGCCAGAATCTTTAATCTAAGCCTATTTAATTAAACTCTGCATTACAATTAATACCTTCACATCCGTCTCTTAACCTTACAATTTAGCAGTACCATAACGAGTTAATCAACCCTCTTCGTTTTTGTATTTAAGTTTAATGTTTTCAATTTTGATAAGAAGCTATAATACCAACTCAAATGTATGCTTTTAAACTTTATAAACTTTAACATGTACAACACAAAAAATTTAATTTTAAGGAATATTTTCAAGCGAAAAAACTTTAGGTTTATCTTAATATTTCATCTCACATCGAAGAATGTTCTAAAATATAACTTTGAAATTTGAAAAATCAAAGATAAATGTTTTCCTAACGATATGGTCTTAGCTCTATGTGTATATCTTATTGAAAATTAACTTTTATATTGAAAGATCAAAACGTTGAGGTTAAATAAATATTTGGGTGTTACCTACACGTTGACTGGTACAGTCAACAAGAATATTTTATTTATTGATTTTTCATCTGCAAGCATAAAATACTGATATTATCAAAAATATAGTTTGTTGTTCGATTAAGTTTAGAATGAAATTTAAGGGATAACAATTAGAAGAAAAAGAACTTTTAAAGGCATTGACCAACGTACTTTTATAGGAATGCATAGGAATGCGAATGCCTACTGCATTTTCAAATCGAAAATCACAAAAATGTGTTTTTTGAATTTTGTTGTTGTTGAGTTTATAATTTATTAGTTGAACAATGGTTATTCAAGTGTTTTTTTTTAATTTCTATACCATCCAATGACTATCTACAACATCAATTTAAATGATGACTTTTGTCATTTAAAACCGGCCATGTTGTAGATGAGAAAAACAGTTTTGTTTGTAGAACACGCAAACACGACATCAAACATTATAAAAATTCTCATCCAATCGATCGATTTTAATCTTTGAAACACGTGACATGCTTTAAATTTCTGTGTATGGTCTACACTATATACTAAAGCTCGTTTTATAAATGAAAAAAACAAATTTAAAATATAGAAAATTACTTTTTCTGTGTAAAAAACTCGTACGTCCATGTCTCCTTTTACAACTAATACTTTTGAACTTAATAGGCACGGAAAAATCGCTTTCCATTAATAAATAAATAAAACTAGAGACAAGTCAATTAAATTACGATGAATAAAATTTAATATAGTTTTTTGGTTAAATTAATCGAATGAGATTAAAAAATTTAGCAAATTTGCTTTATTTTATATGATGTCGTTAAAAAAGAAATTCTTTTCACAAAATAAATACACGGTCTCATTCATTGCTTTATGTTAGAGTAGGTAATTATTGTTAAATAAAACTGTTTGAATATTCGTTTTTCTCTACTCGTTAATGCCTCTTTCGGATGTTGTGCTACCAAATTTTATGAACCCGTCAGCAGTTCATGCCTTAATCAACGAGATCGTTTTATATTTAATTTTCAACGTTATACAATAAAAATCAATAGTTGCCATATTTTTGTCTTCATTTCACTATTCTTAGGATTGATAATCAATCATATATTTTATTTTCTCAGACCTCAGTAATAAGTATAATCTTATAAATTATATATAATAATTAAGAATATACATTTACTTAGTACCTACTCACAACAAATATTACATCCAACCAATTATATGTTAAAGTACAATATGAATTTCTGTTTTTCCATTAAGATACATAATATATATATAGGAACACTTACAACAAAAAAGTTTATCCTCTTTGTCAATGTACCCTTTCCTTTGCCAATAATAATTTGTCACACGTGCAAAAACTCATATTTTAGCACCAAAAAAATGTAATAAATGACTGATATACACACGTGAGTGACATATTTAAATTTGTCATTAATAAAGAGGCTCAAAAAAAACGAAATTTGTCAACATTAATTCACATGCGGAATTTGTATTTCCCATTTCCAAATGTTAAAATCGTTCACGAAGTGTCATAAATTTCAATCACAAATTGATATACATATATATATATATATATATATATATATATATTTAAAAGAGTTAGCTGATATGTACATATTATTACCTACCAGGGACACAAATATGTTTAGAAAGGCTTCAAAGCTTTGTTTAAATATTATGAAATCATTTAAAAACCTATATCGGACCCAAAAAATTGTTTTGATAGTATATTTCAAAAATTATATACTTAAAGAAATATTCATAGAGTTAATATTTTAATTAAGATTTAAAGAAATAAAAATTTTTCTTAATTTTTTAAAGTAAAATAATTTATTGATCAAGATAAAAAATAATTTGTACAATTTTAGATATTGTATTTAAGAAATACGGATTTCTTTAAATATTTCGATTCAAAAAATAAAAATTTAACTGCAATTAAACTAGTAAACTCTTTTTAAAAATGTTTATTAAAGCTTAGTAACTTCAAACACCAAAAAAAACTATTTTCATCTATATCTTTATTAGTTTTCTCCAAATGCAAAATAATCGTTGATTATATCAAAATCGTTATGATTAAAAACAAAATGATAAAATTGCATTTCCATTCGGATAATTAATAACAGATTTTTATCGCATAAAAGCTCTATCCAATAAAAAGTATTTAGTCGATCGTAGATTTCAAAGTCAAGCTGTTCGGTGCAAGCTCGCTATTTTCTCGGAGCCAACTCACTCCGACGAGCCAACACGAAAAGCTCACACTTCCTCATTGAATGCTTGTGCCTGTCGTGACAAATGGCTTTATTATACACATTGCAGTGTCTTTTTGTGTTTCATATTATAGAAAACTGACCCTTGTACCACGGCTTGTATCGCTCTTCCGCCTTCAACTACGAGACAACCATCTGAATATTTATGTTCTAATTTACATTTAATTTTCCTTTCGAAAAAAAGACCATTTTTAATTTTGCTCTTCAATAAAACAGTCTATTTCATTCTAAAAAGCTACAGTGTTTAAGAAGTGCACAAGCATAACAAGTAGTGCTTTGTAAAAAAAATAAAGGTACTGCCACAATGAGTTAATTTTTACTAACACTTATCATTGTTAAAACATAAAATTTAAATTAAAAAGGTGACAATAAATAAATAACACTATCAGAACTTTTCCTGAATGCTAGATAATAATTATAAATCTTAACCCATTTCTTTAATATTTTCACAAAAACAAAATGTGATTTTTATATTTTCATTGACATATTTTCTTTCCTAAATACTTTTTAATTAATAACTTTTATGTCAAAAATATTTTAGTATTGATCATAATTTTTTTTCAAATATTTTTTTTTTTGTTTTTATTTATTTTAAATGGCTAAATATTTCAGTAATTGTATTCATTGAAACAACAAATCGCTATACTTTCATGATTTAAAGTAAAATTTAAATTTTTTTCTTGTTTCAGTTAAAGCTTATCTCAGAATGACAATGAAACAGTAAGACAGTTTAGTTTTTTAAACATAAATTATTGTTATTTTTAAGTGTATAAACGATGTGAATACATTTTATATGTTGGCAGTTCATTTATTATTGTTATGGTGGAGTTGAAACTTGCTTGAAAACAACATCAACAAGAAACGAAAATAAGACCAAAAATGTATTATATGATTTATTTAATGCTAACGCCCTTTTTATGCAACTAATCAAATCGGGGTCACTTGGAAAAATATTCACCACACGTCTCGTTTACTTTCATTGTTCCTTTTCTTCCCATTTCTCATTCACAAAAAACAACATCTTATTGCCTATTTTATTTTCATGCTTATTGAAATATATAACCTGACCTTTAACCTTTTTTATCTTCATTTTATCAAACAGTTAACTTTTACCTTTTGCTATAGTCGTTTTTATCATTTAAATGTCAGTGTTCATTTAACTATTGTATAAATTAGATTTTAGTTCAATATAGTTCATAATTGGCAAGTTTTGCCTGTCGTTACCTTTATCGTATTTAATGAACGTAAATTAAATAATTAAAAATGTCTTGTTGATTCAGGCAGCAACTTCTCTTGATTTTCTCGATTTAATTTTTGAAGTAAAATATTTGTACGATAATTATTTTTGATGTGTTTTGCTATAAACAACATCAATTCTGAATAATTTCTATTGTTTCCTACGTATAGATTGGAAAATTTTGAATGATTGCTCCCATAAAGATAGAATAAACAAACTTTAACTTACGTATATGTAAGAAAAAAAAGTGTAATAAAGATATGTTAGGTGTTTCACATAATTCGAAGCTACTGCGGTGATATTTGTATAGGTATACGTATACAACAATCGAAGATTTATAACATTTGCGTCAGCACAAAACACCACAAAGCCGCATGGTCACAAAGCTCTTAAACTATTCCACGACTTACGGCTATCGGAAAACCACCACTTTGCATTGTTGTTGCATCCATAAATAATTTACAATAAGAATGGTCGTAGTTATAAGAAAAATTGTACAAGTTTTTTCGAATTTAATTTTTAAATTTATGAAATGATGCAAAGATTTTTAAACATCTAATAATATGTAGGTATTTTGTCATTATAAACTTAATAAAATTAAGGGTAGATACGTAATTTTAATTTTGTTATTCTAAAAGTCAAATCTTTCATTAAAATTTTGTTATCGTATTTAGGTTGAAAATATTTTCATATTGTTGTTAGAAAACAAAGACGCTAACAAACTAATGTAAAATATAAACCCCGAACAAATAACTTGCTATTTTTCCCTCGTTGTATATCTATTTTGTGCAGAAGCTGAACGGTAAAAGACCCTAAAAATACGAAGAAAAAATGTTCATTCCAATCATCCAAAGCCCTTTAATGTGCGTCAAAAAGGGAACGCTATGTGATAAAATACAACCCATGGTGAGCGTTTCTGTCCCATTGGGGATAGGCAACAAAAGAAAATGTGCAATTTCAAAACACGTCAAGAGATTTTGTTCTCTTCTATTCGGCTGCTTCCTTTGCAAAGTGACTGTCTACTATTATGTAAGGTTTTGATCTAAAGAAAGAGTCTCAAATAACGTCATACAGCACTTAAATGAACAAGAAAAAGAATCCACTTGAAACTGACTCTTCGTAAACTGTAAGCCATTTTCAATAGTTTTACGGGAGGAAATGGGGAAGGTTGGCGACCCTGAACAAAAAAAAAAGCAGGTGAGTCAATCGTTGGATGAGAAAAGAGGCAACGAATGGATTAAGCTTATTCCTGACGCCATATTCTTCCCGCTCTACCGTGCTGGGAATTCCCCTACAACGTCGTAATGGTATATATCACGCAACGGTTTTATCTCATCCCATTTCTGCACATAACAATCGCTTATACACCTACCTCATACCCTCATTATGTCGGTATTATAATTCCAAAACCATCGTAAATCAATACAACCGTATTATCAACATAAATTAAATCATGAAACCTTAACTATTAACATTTCATTAAAATTCAACAGAAAAAAAAGGCTGAGTTATTAGCAAAACTTTTAAAAGCACTGTTAGAGTGAAGCAAATTGAAATGTTCATTTTTACAAAGCTGTTAGTTAGTACCAAGTAAAATATTTGGAAAGGGCATTTATCAATGTTTACAATCGGCCATGAAATATACGCCATCCCTTCGTTTGGATCACATCGAGAGTCACTGCGGAATGTTTATAAATCCGACTCTGTCGTGTTCATTAGACACGCTTTGGTTCGATTTTAAGCTGCTTTTCGATTCAGGCATTTCAACGCATACGCTTAATCCTCATTTATTGGAGTTTCATCCGACGAAATCGTTGAAAAAAACGATCTGCATACTTGATCCCAGACTTATAAAAAAATCACTTCGTTTTAAAATCTAAAATCTTCATACGAAAATGTCAATAATTTTATTTTTTCCATATTGAGTTTATTTTTTTTTAAAATTGCGATCAAAAATGTTAAAATGTTAATAATTGTAGAGTAGGTATATTTTAATATTTTTTCTTAAATCAATTGTCAAAATATATTAGAAATTAATTAAGAAAAGAATGACTTAAAGTAAACCAGTTTAACTTTATATAATTTGAAAAATAAATGCATTAATAAAAGATTCTATGTTTAATAATAAAACTTTCTTAAAAAAAAATCTTCAGAAATGTTAGAACATCACAAAAATACTATAAGAAT
Organism: Sisyra nigra; assembly: GCA_958496155.1. NCBI lineage: Eukaryota > Metazoa > Arthropoda > Insecta > Neuroptera > Sisyridae > Sisyra > Sisyra nigra. Next base: position 70,115 of record OY292315.1, read on the forward strand.
GTAATAAGATTAAAGATTCTTATTTTAAGAAGAAAATTTCGTGTAAACTACCATTCCACGATGGTGAATGAAAAACATTCCAATACGTGATAAAATTGCGAGTCATTCGCACTGATTTAGCTCACGTCCTTTTTGCCACCTTTCACGTTTAAGGAATTTGATAGTTTCAAGCAACATTGTTGCTCAATTGAAATTTTCATTTTGCGCTACGTTTCTATGAACACATAAAAATAGCAAGTAATTAAAAGTTACCTGTTTGATTAAAAAAGCGTTAAACATTCAATCAAAAGTCAATCGTTTAACTTCTGAATATGAAAAAGAAGAAGAAAATAAAAATTTATTTATATTTAAATATTTTGTGGTTAAGAAAATATAAATGGTTTAAAATATTGCAACTATTTTACTTTTAGTTAGTAGCTGCTGAATAATTTCAAGTGTTTCTGTTGATAATTCAAGAAATTCGTTTCTTCTGATAATCTTAAATAATGCTTGAATCTCTACACTGTGAATGTTTGAGTAAATCTATTGCAAGAAAACGATGCTGTGAAACTGCTAACTGCTAAGAGCAGAGTTTGCGAGAACATAGCCAAGTAGATATTTCCATGACTTCATGTCTCTGTATAAGTGTTAGAAGTAATCTATGAAGCAACTACACAGGAACGGTCAAAAGGGGTGGTTTTAACCCATGAACTTACTATCTCAACGTTGTCGACTAACCAACGACTAACGATGTCGCATCAGAACATTTACTCTTAGGGAACTATAAAATTTACTAGTATTTTCACGGTTATAATATGTAGTCTTATATTGTTCTAAAATTAAATTATTTCTATCCAGAAATACTAGAAAAATGCTTCTTCATATTACTGAAATTTTGATTTTGGGAGCGTCCAATAATTGTAGACAACAGAAAAATTTTGAACTAACCTTTGTCGCATCTACGTCCGCCAAGTCCTAATGGACATAAACAGCGATGGGATCCAGGCATAGTAATGTCCGCTTCACAAAGTCCTCCAGGACCACAGTCAAGAGGACATGGTGGTGCTTCTGTGCCAGATGTAGTCGTCGTAGAACTACTCAATGTTGTTATCGCGGCAATAGAATTAGTCTGACCAACCTCACTGGACATTGCCAACGTCGCTTTAACCACCTTTCCATTTTTCGGTGGACGCTTTTGTTCGAGATTTGGAGCCTGTGACGTTATAAAATTTTCAACTGAATTAAACGAATCTGGCTCTAGATCGACGGTTGCATTTGAATCGTACGACACCGAGAGTTCTGCCGAAAATGAAGCATCTTTTTGATAGAGAACGTCTTCAGTATTAGGAATTCCACCTTCAACAGTTGGTATCATGGTTGTGTTCAACTCTAAAAAGTAAAAAAAAGCTTTTTAGTCATTGGAAAATTATAGTACTTATTAAACAACATTATTGGTAAGTATTCCTAATTTGGAAAAGAATTACTCAATTTTGTTTTCATATTACAGCACAGTCTGTAAATTTAGGTACATTCAACAACTCGATTCGAATAATCATCATCTCGATCATTATTTCGAGGTGAAAATCACATATGGTATAATACAATTACCTCAATAATTTTCCGTCACAATAATTCACTCACAAAATCAATACGCGAGTGATTAATTAACTCAATGTTGACGAAATTATATCTAAAATAGGCGAATCAGCGTAAATATTTCGATTATCGTTCTCATAATTGACAACAAATTGATTTTCAATTAAAGTTTCACTCAATTTGTGAGGTTTAAATCAGTTTTTCAATTTTGACTGATTTTTAGATAATTATTGAGTATTGAGTAAAAATATTTTCAGCATCGAAAATTAGCTGAAATTAGCAAAAACTTTATGTAATTAATTTCTTTATTTTTATGTCTTACATATAGTTTCTGTAATTTATTTTTATTTTGAATTGTTTTAATCAATATTTCGATATCAATTGAGGAGATTTCGCCAAAAGGATTTATTAAATGTCTAGCATGTAATGAAATAACCACCTAAGTAAATATTGAAATTAAATTTCAGAGCAATTATGTTGGTGTGAGTTATGTTTTAAGAAGCTATTTTAGTAAACCTCAAACCTTTAGAGGTATTTTTTCAATTGAAAAGCACATTGTACTTTAGTTTGGCAATCAATTTTCAAAAGAAAATAGGTATTTAAAACAATAAATAAAAGGTTTAAATATTTAATGCAACTGAGAGCTTTATATTTATTTAATTATCATAAAATCTAACGAGCCTGACATTTGATCGTATTAATTCTAAATGAAAGATCAAAATTGAATAAAATGTAACCAAACCCTGTTGAAACCATAAACTCGAATTGAAACTGACACAAACATTATGTTTATACATCTAGATATGTCTGATGTCATGTTGTTGTTTAATTGAAAATTTCTATTTAAAATATTTACAATTAATATCCAAACATTGTTATGCAATTGTGTGGGTATTTAAGCTCGAATATTTAATGCCGCTACAAACAATGGTGTGCAGGAGGTAAAGGGGCCCCCGGTCCTGGTTATTTGAATCAGAACGATAAAATATTAGAGTCGCTTGTGGTTTTGGTCCCCAAGTAGATTCCACCACAGCTGATGTCAACAGGCGCACAAATATCATCAGTTTCGTAGCTAAATTTTAAAAGATATGAGATGATGTGAAATATTTCACCTAACGATAAATGTACAAATATATTTTGTGTAGAGACTAAATTATTATTCATTTATTCCATTTGAACGAAATGAATATGAAATATATTACACTTTGTGCTAGAAATCAAAATACTCCCTTTATGAAAAAGATTATCGATAAATTTTATTTTGACTGATAGGTTTTTATTACTTAATCACATATTAGGATAATATTAAAATATACCTACTACACGTTAATATTTCAAGTCTTAAATACGAGTAGTTGAATTATTGTTTATTATGAGGACTAATTATGAGGATTAAAATACGTTTACTGCATCAATTTATTTAAGCAAAATAAAAAATTTTACACAGCACAATATTATTGTTGTAAAAGTTTTAGACATTTTACATTGCTTGGATTTTTAAAGGTGAAACTATTGGATTAGATAGAAAATACTTTTCGCTTACCATGATGAATTCGAGTTGAACCAAAGTTTTTAAAAACTATTACAAAATTTGAAACAATATTTCTTACGATATATAAACTGGTTGGGTTTGGTTAAACTTTGATATTTTTTATCAAAAAAAAAAAAACAAACTTACTTAAATCGTGAGTAAAAAAATGTTTTTCAAAAAAAACAAGATTATAAAACTAGCCGGATAATAAAAATCTGCATTAAAAATTGAAACAAAAGTTTCACTTAATCAGAGCAAGAAAATGTTGTTATACTAGAACTCATATCTCAAAAAATATTTTCCAGCGAGGAATCTTCTATTTTCCATGTCCTGGCAAATGTTCGATGGACTGCAGTCTTTTTAAAGAAAATCACACGCCTGAGTGAAAAACGAAACTTTAATGCTTGTTTTTAAATCACAAACGAAACACAAACCATATCAAAGAGAATTTTTCTAGGTAATTATCTCTTAAGGGTTTGAAATATGCACCAAAAATATTTTCAGTTCTCTTTCAAACGCATCATTAAGACTTATTATCTATAAGAGTCTTTTGTTTCAAAAGTGTTAAGAATCAATTTCCAAAATGAATGCTCACTTCTTTTTGCTATTTACAATTAATGTGTTACTCGAATAAATCATTTTTAATGTGTGTTCCTTTGACATTATGTTACAATTTCCTCACAGCTATATCACGTGTTATGTGAAGATCGAAAACCATGAAAGGAAATTGAAGCCAATTTGTAAGACAAACGTTCTGTGACTTAATGTCTTTTAATATCGTATTATGCTAACATAAAATATAAAACGCAATTCAAAATTTCCTCTTTCTCTACGAGATATTTCACTACATGATACTTATTTTATTCCAAATAATAAAGCTTTAATATTTCCATCAGGCAAAAACAATTTTTTTGCGTTCTCAAGTTATAGAGATTATTTAAAATTATAATTTTTATTGATATTCAATAACACTGATTTTTAAGTCATTGGGTGGAAGAATAAAATTTTCTTTCAAATATTGTTTTACGAGAAGAATAATAAAAGCAAAGACTTTTAATGACAACTAATATCAGCGTTATTTTTCAAATAAAAAGAATTTATTGTTTTGGGTTTGACATGCAAAGCTTAAAAAATCATTAACAAGCCTTGGATATTTTTTTTATAATAATTACTTTGGCATATAAATAAATAAGAAAGTTATGAAACGAAAAAATGTTCCACTTTAAGCACGGATCAATAAAATAATTAATGTCATGCAAACGTTCCATTGCTAATCATGCAAATAATTTTCTTTCACTTATTCTCTCTATATCATAATTAAGTTTTATTTCTGAAAAAGATTTCTACAATTTTTGTGTCTCATTAAAATGAAGTTTTGTTTTAATTGATATTCTTTAAGACAACAACAATAATAAGTAATAAGTAAGTCAATTTGATTAATTATTGCAGTTTTCATCACAAATCTAACAATTTATTTTCGAAAATTTACACTCGATTTGATTCAGTCATTGTTTCCCCAAACTAAAACGACACGAAACGAGCAAACGATTCAATTTATTGTTTTACAACCAAAAGCTGTGGACTTTTATTTTATCCTTTGGGATTGCACTCAGCAAAATTATTTCAACCCATATAATTTACCATTCAATTATTGAGGCCAGTTTTTGTATAATGATACAAATTGTTTATGATAAATGTTTGGATGAAAGAAAAATGTTTTATTTAAACAAAACATTGAAATATCAGATTTGTTGATTAAAATGTTCAATCAGAATTAAATGACATATTATACAATTGTATTATAATAACACATCACTTTGTTGAGTTATCGTAATATACGATTATTTGTATAATATTATACTTAATTTAAATATTTTGAATCGATTTTGTTATAGTGGCTATGTTTAGTTTCTCATACCTAGTTTATTTGTAATCGTGTCATAAGGTTCATAAAATTAAAAATAAATGAAACTACAACTAAAGTGAACATATGAAGTAACTTTTTGCCGCAGCAAACTTTTTACTCAAATTCGAGACTTGTAGTAATGACATTGTTGTAGTCATTAGTCTCAAATACATAAACATGTACATATAGAATGATGGAGAAAATTATTTTTAGTACTCCATTTAACGAACACGTAACAAATTAGAGCTTAGACGAATAAAACAAAGTGTATGAAGCGAATATGTGGAAAATTCTAATGAGGAATTTAGAATGATGTTAGAAGGAGTAGAGAGTGGAAAAGAGGTGGGATAGTATGTGAATAGTTTTATAGTTGAACGTTTTACTGAGTCTAATGACTTACCGTAGCAGCTGTAGCCGTCTCTATGCAACTCATATCCGTCTTTACAGTCGCACTCATACATTCCATCATGAAGCTCATAGCAAAGCTGCTCACAAGGACTTCCATGACCACATCGACCTAAAATAACAAAAAAAAAAAAATCAATTTATAATAAAGAAATTTCAAAATCAAATTATAAGTAAAATTTAAATAATCTTCTTTACCCAAGTTTTTGTCCTATTTGTCTACTTTTTGATGCTTCATAAGAAAAAATCTATATTATTCAGCGTGGCTGCATTTTTGTGTGTATTATTGAGTTATATTTTAAATGAATAATCTGAATTTCAGAGAGAATTCTCGGTTGGATGTAATTCATGAAGCTTAACTGGATTTCATTTCGCTCCAGGGAATTTGAGTTTGTCCCTTATTTTTGCAGCGATGCAAGCGAATGGAACATTAGTACATTGCATGGCTATACAATTTTTTTAATGCATCTCTGGTTGCAATTACTATAAACATTAAATGAATATCATACTTTAATGTATGCAATATAATCGTATAATTATATAGATAACTACTTATTTGTCACAATAAAAGCATCAATAGTTGTATGCATATGTAACAAGATGCATCTATCCAAATTATACATTTTTAAAGCTCCATTAAACTGATAACTTGTTAAGAAACAAATAGCAATTAGTATACTAATAAAATCGAATGTTGCTATTGTATATATAAACGTTTTCATTCTCATATTTTCTGTTTTGATGCATTGATATTTGAAATATTTACTTTTGTTTAATTTAAATTGATTTGAAATCGCATTTCCATCGTTATTAACAAACGGTATACTGAATATTATGATGGGAACAAAGTGCACCTGAATCCGCACATCACATCTCGAATTAATACATCACAAACTCAGAGAGAAATGTGTCGTAGTATATAACGAAGATAGTTAATAGCAATAATATAATGATCGATGATTCGGATGCGTCAAAATAGAGAATTAATGAGAAACGTTGCAACGAGCCGAGAAAATCGAACAATACCTTATAGATTCATACAACTAATGAGCACGCAGTTCAAACCCCCAATGATTCAACGGAGCGTTTAATTATATTTAGTTTATCAATTTAATTGACTGACGCCCTATCCAAAGTTTTGACGAACAATTGTACCTAAAATAAAAACTATACATAACATCAATTTTGATGCATTTCAACTGGTTTATCGATTATGAAATTCCATGTGAGACTTAGTATTTTTTAGAAATGTTTCGCTTTGAGTGTGATATCTTTGAGAAAAGTGCTTATAAAACCAAAGCACGTTTCTCGTCCAGCCAAAGAACATAGTAGTATAGGTAAGATGAATGGATATGTAGACGTCCCTTACCTAGATAGCACGAAGTCCTTTAGCACGTTTCGTAATCCTTAGATCGTTTATCCTTTCCAATATCGAGAGTTTGCTCACATATTTCCATTTTCTTCTCCCGTGCCAAGAAAACACTCTCATTTTTCATATCAATCACCCGCGATTTTTATTCGATTCGAAACAAATTTATAACGTAGCATCAAATGTTAAAGGCTTCAACCAAGCCCCGCTCACAGAAACCAATGGTTTCTACTTACTGTTACATTAAGTAATATGAAAAAAAAGTTTCTTTGTAATTTTTCGTTCTATATCTACTATGGAATACAATTTGATTTTGATGACTGTCAATAAAAGGTGTTTTCTAGATAAATTTAAACATCTATTGTTAAGTTGATTTGATCGTTGTATACCTATCATCAATCATGATAATATTTAAATGGAGGTATTGCTATTTAATAATCTAATGCCACAACAGAAATTCTAATTTACTCCAAAAAATATTTACTTACATGGTTTGATAGAAGAGGTACAATGCTCGAATAAATATCTTACTTATATTATAAACGTAAAAGTTTGTAAGGATATATGGATGGATGTTTGTTGCTCTTTCACTCAAAAAGTACTGAAGAGATCTGGATGAAATTTGGCATAGATATAGATAATAATCCACTGTAACAATTTAGTTTACTTCTTATTCAGAAAAAAGTATGGTTCCCGTGGGATAGATATTTTTTTACAGAGCAAAAGATTAACTTCCTTTTTTACAATGTGGTTGTTTAGGGGTCAGAGAATGATATAAGTTACTTCTTATACTGGAATAATGAACGGTTCCCATGGAATAGTAAAACAAGTATGTATTCTATAGGAACCAAGTATTTAAAAGCAATTTCGTTAAAGTTTACGAAATAGAGTCTTAACTAATTTTTCTTAAGAAGACTTGATCTACTTTTTACTCAGGAGAGATGCACTATTCCCGTGGGATAGATATGTTTTTTGTTTATCACAGAGTTAAAGATTGATATGATTTTTGCAATGTGGTAGTTTTGGGTAGAATGATATAGCTTACTTTTAACTTTTAAGGTTAGAATAATGCATGGTTCCCATGGGATGGCAAAACAATTATATCCTACAAGAACCATACATTAAAAAAGTTTCAATAAAGTTCGTGGAATAGAATTTTGACGCATTTTCCTCCAATTTTACACAATCACGAAAGAAATCTCTACATAGTTGAAATTTAAAAATTTACAATTTTTACTGGAAAATAAATTTGAATTTCAATATAGCACCCGATAAAATTAATAAAGAAATTTTTTTTAAATATTTGAATTTTTTATTGTCCATTGTCGAAGATATTAATTAGAAATTAACGTATTAAAATAGTCAACTAAAAATTTCAAAATTTAACAATTACTTAACGGAACAAATTTTAATGAAGCTTTGCTAAAGATCCTGTAGGATAGCTACTAATCTATTCTTTTAAGGGAACATCCATTAATTACGTGAGGCGTTCAGGGGCCAATGGCGTCAAGCCGAATCTCATCTATTCTTACTTTGAGGAAAGGGAAGGTATAATAATATCACGTATTTCTTTGTTTTGAAAAATATCACATTAGATTGCGGGCTGGGGGAATGATATATCCCAAATTTCATGACATCTTACCTTATTACCTCTTACTAGGGGAGGGGATGGGATTTCAAAAATTGCAAAAAATGCCTCGCGCAATTAATGGATGTCCTCTAAAATAGCTGTACGGTTTTAAACGACATTTGGTATGAAAGATTTTCAAGAACTAAAGGAAGGAATACAGTTACTTTTTTACTAAAAATCGTATAGAAGCTGATGTGAGACAGCTAACATCTCTTTCTTGAAAAGTAGTTTTACGAATTTTGATCAACTTTCTTTGGATCTAAAGTCTGAAAGTATCTATCTTTTTTTTTCTGTTAAAATAGATTAATTTTTATATTTCGCTATGAACGTAGGGAATTTTTTAATCAATCAGTTAAATTTAGATTCATCAGTGAAGCGAGCGGGTATCAGCTAGTTATGTATATTTTCGACATAACTGAATTTATTTTTTTAAGAGTAAATAAATTTAAAAGAATGTATAAAATTAATATAAAATTAAAATTGCAAAGTATTTACAAAAAACCAGTATACGTATACCTACTTGTATAAGTCTGTCTTATTTGTCAATAAATCTTATGTTTTCAAAAATACCTACATATCTACATACATATTTGAATGAATTGTTTATTCTGATCATCAAATTAGAACACACTGCCATTTTTTACGGAAACAAAATTTGAATATTTGAATTGTTTGAATTGCAATTTTTAAATCTCAATTTCATTAGTAAAACAGTTTTTTTATACAATAAGACTAATAAAATTTAAAAAAGAGATAAAAAGATTAAAAAAAGAACTGGTCTGATAATCTTGTGTTTGACAATTTAAAATTTGAAGTTATAATTTCCTTTTAACCACTAAATCAAACTCAAACTAATTGTGAAAAAACATGTGTATAATAAAGGTAAACACCTAAATGTAGTGATTCAAAACCCCTGAGCCAAGTAGAACCCCAAGCTTGCAATCGTCATTCTTCAATATATTCTGGGAATGTTTTTATTTCCTCAAGAATTCCCGATTTATAGTCCCAAAACTTAAATTTCATTTTTACATCCGTTCCATAACAGAGTTTTGACAACGTTGCAAATAAATTGAAATTTAATTTCCGGTCAATATTTCCATTCAACTAAACTAGTTTTAATCAAACGTAAAATTGATACAATATTCAATTTTGGCCAAACTATGAAGATATGATATATTGTAAATCAGTTTCTTTAGTGAATTTTGTAATTAGAAGCAAACACAAGTGTGCTCTTTTGAATTGCATCAACCAGGTAAATGATCGAGTTGATGCATGTGCAATCATTGCTTGTAGTTTATTGTTTGAACGTTGAACGGCTCTATGTAAAGGTTTCATTATCATTTATAATTAATACGAGTGTATGTGATGATAATAATGACATCAAATAACTGTCGCTTATTACGTCAACACTGAATAATGAATTTGCAACAATGTCCTTATTTGGATCTAAAACATCGTTGTTTAAACTAGGTACCCGTTTCGTATCATATAAACATGGCACAAAAATGAAATTTCAAACACCAAATTAACAGTCATTAATTAAATATTTCGGCAATTTTATAGTAACATAATTTCAATGTATCAATTTTAATGTTTTGTGAAACATTTGGACACGTTTACCAAAGAAATAATTTTTTACAACTATGTACATATTGATTAAACATCGTCTCTCCAAAAGTTCTATAAAATAATATATGGCTATATATTTAATGAAAATAAATTACCAAGTTTCAAAGATAAATTTCATTTTTGCTCTCACAGCCATTCATTTACCTGTATGTCTTCTTTTTCAATAAAAAACAGACTACATTATCGAAAGCTCTTCCACTATCTCTGTTATTTCAGAAAGCTTTCATACTTTTATCGATCCTATGAATCTTTGAAATAATGAAGTATCTCTACCAATACATATAGGTTTTTTAACTATGTGAATTGACGATATTTTCTCATTAATCTGTATAGTATTCATATTAAAGTATAAACTTTATTTTTTTAAATTTATTTCCCTTAAATTGTATCTGTTATTTGTTACCATTACATTCAACAATTGGGTTTGCAACGAAATCTTTATTGAAACTTTTTACCGGTGTTTTTACTTTACAATAAAATACAAAAATACAGAGAAACACTTTAAAATGAAGAAAAACTAGTTTTGATTTTGATTTTGGAACATGAAATTTTTAGGGAAAATATTTGTACTTGGTATTTATTATATAATGGAAAAAGGCGAGTGAGTTGTACTATACATAGTATTGATTATTTGTCTTTCTATGTGCATTTTATTCTGGTTGCGATTGTAACGAGTGATATAAAACGCGGGAAACGGCAAAACGGCTGAAAGGGGAATCTGACTCAACTTATACACCCACACACACGTCTATATATACACATAAGTTTATGAAGTAGTTGAATGTAGGAAAACAAATATCATGTTTTTCATTTAAGCTAGAAAACGTAAAAAAATATTTATTAATAATCTAAATCGCTTCCGTACTGCTAAATATTATACAAATGATGCATAGCAAATATTATGCAGAAACAATATAGAATGTTCAGCTGTAATGCCGATTAATATTTGTAAATATAGAATTAATGAAAATCAAAAAACTTCAGCAAAATAAAGATGCAATTCCTTCTTTCAACAAAAAATATATAAGAAAATAAGCAATCGATACAATGAATAAGATACATTTTTGCAAGATATTTGAGATTTTAAGAACCGTGTCTTATAATGTAGTTGTACAATGGAATCATTTATCTATACGATATAATAATTGTAAGGCCGTAAGTGTATAGGCGTTGTTTGGCATAAACTCTTTGAATGTGCTAATTCTACAATAATTTAGAGCTATAAACATTTCACAATTCAAATCTCAAACCTAAAATTTAATTTAATTAATTTAAACTTCATTGATTGAAATAACTTTTGATTTGCAAACTGTTGGTGGAACAAAAAAATTATGTATTTGGAACATTGAAGGGTTTTTCATAAAAAATTTTTATCCATGGCAATTTTTGTGTAGATAAATTTTTTTTAAAAATTACCCATGTATGATTTTTTTACAAACTCAGGTATATGCATATATTATGCACTTTTGAATATAAAAATAAAACTTGTTGTTACTTTAAACACTTTAGTTAATTATCAAAAAAATTCTTTCAGAAAATACGACGTAAGTGTAACTTAAAACGTATTGATATTACAATATCGAATGTCCTTTCACTCGTCGTAATAAGAGTGTTATTGCGTTTGCAATCTCGCAACTTCTCTGTAATATTGGTTGTGTTATAACGACGGCAATTTCAACCGGCTACGACCAATAATTCTATCAGAGTCTCGCTTGCTTATTACGTGTTCTGCTTTACCTTTGCTTTCGGTATTGATTAAAAAAGAAACAGTCAACCTGAAGCCTCTTGTTTTCGACTAAACATTTCATTTACTAACCCAAACTTATTTATGTATGAATTTAAACATCATGACATATTCATTTCAATGTTTGACGGGTTCTTTTTAATCGAATATTTTTGTTTGTATATACAAAATAAAATATACGTCCCATATGTATACAATTTTAATATAAATACATACATATTAAACTCTCAGTATGAATATGAAATTAATTTGATTCGAATCTCTTTTAATATTACGAAAAAAAAAAAGGTATACCATGTGGTACAAATACTATCATATTTCGATATGGTTGAATTTTAATATAACACTTATTTGCTGCGTGTTCAAATTAAAATTTAAATATTTTATATTGAAATTGATGAAGTATTATTGATTAAATGTTTTAACATTATTTTATATTTAACCGCTTAAAAAAGAAAAACTGTTTGAATTTCAATTAAAAACAGTATTTGCATATAACATTTATCTTTTTATACTCTTAAAACTTTATATTTTCTCGCAATAAAATTTTAGTTTATATTATAGGCTTTTATAAAAAATGTCTACCTACATTATTCAGTTTGATACGTCAAATGTTGAATAAACTGTATTAGCCAATAAATGACCTTCACAATCGAGTCAAAGCAATAAAGCTTATGTATTCATATCGTTATTTTCAGAAAACCATACAATTATTTAATTCGCTTCTTTTCTTTCACTATAGAATAGCAAAAATTAATGTTAAGTATACTTAAATATATATTCCTTAAGATTTATGACAATTTATTAAGATCCTGATATCAAATAAAAATAAATAATGCTATCGTTCAGGTTCAAAATGATAATGATATTAAACATTCACAAGTGCAAATTTCATAGAACTTCTATGAAATGGTGCTTTATTAAAATATATTAAAGTGCTTCCATCGTCATTTGTATAGCGGAGGATGTATTTGACAGTATCAAAAAGCTGTGCTCGCTCGAAGAGATATTTTTGTGATGAGAGCATAGCTTTCGTCCCGTCTCTCAACCATCTCTCATATACATGCGTTCAAAAACATACGTTCTGTTCTTCTATCGTATGTATGTGTATCTACTATCGACACAAATACGAACAAATAGAACTTCGCGGAAGGTGCATCACTTATCTGAAAACATGAACTTCAAATAACGAATCAAAATCGCATTTACCGTGGTAGAAATGATTTGATCGTAATTTCTGGAGACTCAGATTTCAAAAATGAAAGAAAATGGCGTTTGCTTAATCAGTTTTTCCGCCAGATTTTACATAATCGTATCGACACTTTCTTGGCAAATAAGATATCATACAAAAGATAAACATTAAAAGTAAGTATTTTTATTGAGTTTTTTATGTTGATAAGCCCACAATGATTGTTTTAGCTTAGAAAAGAGATTAAAATATAAATATAACAACAAACAGTTTTCTAACAAATAATTCATTATCAAAAATGATTCAATTTGGTGCAGAATTTTTATTCTTTACTACAACTTGAAAATGTGCCACGAAAAGTCGAAAGAAAGTTGTAGTGGTACATTTAAATGCTTTTTTTAGTTGTAATGATTGCTAATATTATTAAATCTTGTTTAGAAAGAAATAAAAATTCTGGTGAAGAAATGAGACTTATATTAAAAACGGGTTTCAAAACTTGATATTTCATTACTCTTGTAATAAGTTGTAAAAGTTTTTCGCTTTAAAAATCATTATTTGGTCTGACTAGTTTTGATCAGTCATTTTCCATTTCCAGTTTTTGTCGCCTGGCTCTTGGGAGAGCGACTTGGGATATGTTGTGTTGTGTGCGGTCAAGCACCGACACGTTCATGTTTTATCACGAACAAGACGAATATGGCAACATTAACTTTTACGAAAAACGAAAAGAAAACATAAACCGTGTAGCTAAGAATTAAATTACATTGGGAGACTTTCAGAGGAAATCTGAATGTTCTGGACATACAACGAATAAATTCTCTACCCTATTACAAAAATAGAACAAACAGTACACTCAATAAGATTATACATTTAATAAAATATGAAGTAAGTATTAAGTAAATAGAATATAGTTATACATAATAGTTACTTAAAACTTCTTGGAAAGTAATGCTTTGAAATTTAAAATACTTAATAATTGTTTGACAACTTTTAAGAAGATTCAAGCACTTTTATATTAGAATATTTTATTTTACATTTTAATAAATTCTTTTTAAAAAAAATGTCCAGTGCCTCTAAAAACATCTTTTAAAAGTTTCCTTAGTTTCAAAGTTTAGAAAATTAAAAAAAATATTTTCTTTTATAGAAGATACATAAATGTTGAAAATTAGCTTTTACCATTACAATAATGAAGAAAAAAATGTTGAAATTATTAAAAAGGTCAATTGAATCAATAAATTATCTCAGGGGAGGGAATACCAAGAGCTTCACTCATGCATTTAACACGGTTACCATAGATGTTGTGGCTGTGACATTTTTTTTTTCTCTTTTAAAACGGCACGTTTTTATACAACAGAAGTAACCAAATGTCTTAATTTAATTAATTTTTTAACTTTTCATTCAATTTTGTATTCAAAGAAGATGATCTTAATTAATTTTAAGAAATTTATATGAAAAAAATATTATTCTCTTGATATTTCATTATAAAAGCTTACAAGCTAACTCCTAATAACGAACTCGTGAAATGACAAATTGAACTTAGGCCCTTGAAACTATTTTAAAAAAATGCATTTTTCAAGTAACTTTATTTCTATGTAATATTTATAAAAACATTTTAGAAGAAAACTAAGATTTCTTTAATTGGAGAAGATACGAGAAAAATCTAAAGTGAGTTGATTAAATTTTTCAATGTGCTCAATTAAACTATACTACTGATAACTCAAAACTGTTCAAAAATTTTGTGGAACGATTAACTGATAGTAAAATATGAAAAAATGAGAAAAAAAGGAGGATATTAAACTCGTTTTGATTCGAAAATAACATTTTTTGCGGTCAAATGGCGTTGGGATTTAAGGGTTATTTCGTTTTTGTGTCTCGTCTCGCCGTACATGTAATAAACATTTATTTACTCGGTCGTTTTAAAAGTTAAGCTCGTCATGCAATGCTGTAATATTTTATAATTAAATTTTATATTTATTAAAGTATACGAGGAAAGTTTCTTTGAGAAAAATTTAAGACAAATGTTACATCGCTTAATGGAGCCTCGTTTTGTTTTGTCGAGTGAAAAAAGGTTAAATATTACTCCAACGACAGGATAATAGGAAAAGACACGAAACGAGAAAGTCAAATAAAAAGCTTCATTCTAAATCATGATTCATAAGTTCATTGAAACTTGTCGGAGTTAGACACAAACTATTATAAAGTCAGATTTCAAAAAAGAAAATATATTATACATTTGTGCTAGATAATAACTATTTGAGAATATTTTTCTTTTCTAAGTTTAAACACAATTAAGTTGGTAAATTATTATATTGGATATCTATATTTTTTTTAAAGATTCATTATTACTCATAATTCAAGTATTTCATAAAACACGAATATATAGGTATATACTTATGTTGATTTATTATTAAGTTTTGAAAGACGTAAATTAAGAGGTGTGCATAATTGCAGAGTGTTATTTCTTGCCATTTATTGTTCACACTTGGCGCTGACGTCATCCTAATTAGAAACAAGTGGAAATGGGTTAGTTAATGTTCGCAACTAAATTATTACAGCTTTGTTCCACTGATAAACGTTGTGTTAAAGAGAAAGAGTGAGAAAATGTCTTGCATTAATGACTTGTGTATAATTAAGGCACGTTCAAATATTAGGCACACATAAAAGCTTGTACGAGTTAATATATGCTTATCTAATTTATTAGAGCATTTTTATTTTAGAAAACTCTATTTCGGTAAATTATATTTATCTGTACGTGATGAGGAAGAAAAAAAAAATTGTAAGGTTAGTTAATATGCTCTAAGAAATGAAGCTTTTTGGGAACATCAATGTAACAATAAATTTTGCCTTTAATTAGAAAATGTTAATTTTAGTTTTGAGTTGTTGTTTGGAGGGTTGTTCACCCCCTGGTGAGCAGTAAAATGATTTAGAAGGGTAGTAGAGACGTTAAGTGCTATTATGAGGCTCTCTCTAATCGACGATGGAAGGTTGTTGAAAAAAAAAACGAATGAAGCAGTAAATGAAGTAAAAAGCAACACACAGAAACTACGTAGACGTTTATATTATAATATCCTCAATTACTTTCACTGCAAATTAATAGTTTAAAATGTTGCGCCTATTTTAATTGAATTAGGTTCACTTTTTCAATTTTCTACACATATACCCATCTATAACCTAAATGTTAATAGATAACAACATGTAAGTTTAGCTTTACAACTGTATCGTTTCATTGTTTACGGTCTATTAACAATATTCTCTGGATTAAACTATAATTAGCTTGAGAAAACAAGAGAGAACAACGCAGACCGCTAAAATTGGTTGGTTAGCTCGAATTACGTCTTGTGGTTAATTAGAAAATAAACGCAACCAAATGGTCGGAAATTTCAAAGTTCTATTTGCTAGTGGAAGAAAATTTCCGCTCAAGATACCTAATATTTGAATATCTACGATAGCGAAATGAATTTGGAAATCATATTAAGCAGCAATAAAAACTATAAAAGAAACGCTACGATCGAAACATCTTCACACATAAATAGCATTTAATGTATACATAAGTCCTTATTTTAATGTATCATTTTGTATTTACAAGATAGGGAAACTGAGGAGGTAGGCATTTTAATTTAGGTTTGAATTGATGCTGTCATAAAAAGAAAATATTGGCTGAAATTAAAGAAAAAGAAAAACGTGAACGAAATGTGACAAAAACACAATAAAATAATAAAAAAAAAACGAAACAAAGTGCAATAAAAGCAAGGAAAATATTTTTTTGTCTTTCATTTCTGCTTTATTAAAAAAGTTGAAAGTTTTCCATTTATATTCGATCGTAAACAACAATGAAAATAAAACGCTAAGATATAATGCAATTTTTTATAAGAAGTAAAGTTAGACAACCTTAAAAATGTTATTAGTTTTGTGTAATATTTTAATTGTAACTTGTCACAAAATATGTAATGTAATTGTTTTGCTCACAAAATCAAACTGTAAATGATGTGTTAATTTGTCTTTTGATAAAGCAAGTTGAGTCCAACAAGAAATACAATACAATGTTTGTATTGGAAAGGATGACAAAATTGATAGCGTCGACTTTAGTTTTATTGTTAACGATATTGGTGCTTTGAACGTAAAATCTCATCGAGTTTTATATTCACTCCATTGTATTATATTTCAAATAGAAAAGTTTTTCTTACACTTCATTCAATACAATGTTTGAAGTGGGTTTATGTCTCGATCTAATCGATCAATTTTATGTGTAAACATTAACGATGCTTCCAACAATTTCTTATTTTTAATTTTGCAGAAGTTCTCTTAAAGCGCCACATTAAAAATGTTTTTGATCATTTTATATTCGTTGACGGCAAACCGGGAATATATGGAAGTGATATTTGATCCGTGAAGTTGAATCGCTCAAGCGTAACATTACGTTTGTTTTTGGAACAGGGGAAAATCGAAAACAAATATTAAATAATTTCGACTTGTAATTTAAGCCAACCGTTGTGTCTTGTACTTGGGCTACTGCGTCACCCCCTTATTGAGTTTTATAGTAATGTTTTTGACTCCCTCACAAGTCACAATTGGATTGAATTTCCGCTTTTCAACGTTCAAGAATTTTTTTTTGATTTAATTTATTGTATTTAATATCAAAAACAAATATAAGTTGAGGTTTTTTATTTTATTTCAACTAAATTTAAGAAACAATTTTACATTTTCTGATTCAAACATTTTATTAAATTTTGCATTTTTAAGAAATAGGTACCTACAGTCGAGTTATAGTTTAATTTTATTTTGATCTTCAGACAATAATATTTCAACCTTTTTTTCACTCATGCAAAATAATTGTTAAGTTTTCAAAACAAAACAAGAGTATGGAGCTTTTTTCTACAATACAAAAGCACCAAAGTTTTGGACACTTATCTTATGTAGGTAAGCAAGTTTTTAACTTCTTCCTTTCACAATTCTTGTATACGTACATACTTTTGTACCTTTACTTTTGTGTCGAATAAATAAAATCCTATTGTCCTCATCATTTCAATGACATGCAAAAGTTTGAAAGCGACCATCATATGAAATATGATGTTTAATACATAATACATTATATTATGTACGTATATAATACCTACCAGTGTAATTTACCTGTTGTTCCGCTACAATGATAATGATATGAATGAGGAAAACTATGACTACAAAGTTGAAAATGGAGTTTGTGGTTCCGTAATTACAATGCACTTTAAATGTAACACTAGTGGTATGCGAGTAATGGTGAGAAGAAGGATGGTTGAATGGTGGAAAATTATTTTACCTCCATTTTCTAATTCCAGCGTCCAAGTGCCACAGTGTAAATTTTAGCACCGCTGATGGTGTCTACAAAACCTAGTATTTTCATATTCCAGTTTCGAATAATCATTTCTATAATATATGAAAACTTTGTATGTATGTTTAAACATATATTACATTTAGTATGTTCACATTTCCAACTAAATAACAAAGTAATACAGTGATTTTAATAAAGCTTCAAAATACCAACGTTAATTTCGTACTTTGTTTAAATAAGATACGACTGTAAAAGCGGAAGTAAATTTATTATTTACATTGATTGTATTTTGCGTTTATGTTACCTGCGTTTTGTTTATTTAGACTGGAAGCTGCTTTATTCATACTATTCATACTGTGCATTAGTAAATATTTATAAGAACAAACGACAAAGGTTTCCTTTTTTTCTAGAAAAAAAATGCTTGCTTCAGTTTTAACGTCAATTAAACTGATTGACTTTCTCATGGATGAATAATTAATTTTTTAATTTCTTAACGCAGAACCAACATCAAGTTCATTCTCGTGTATATTATGAATTAAATTAGTGAAATTTATGCAAATTATTCACAACTATACCGAGATATGTAAATACGAATATTAACAGATTGTTGTTAATTACTGAATTATGCTCTTCCTGACCTCCCCGCGTCACAATCAACCCAATCATACTACCCTTGTCTCCTCAATCTCATTGTGCAATGTATTCCTCCATTCGACTAATAATAATGTCATTGGCTTTACAGCCCGAAACCAATCATAACAAGTGAATAGATGACTCAAATCTGAACTATATCGAATTAACAATATAATTAATCGTACACACAACAATAAATCCATTCTCTCGTTCTAATCGATTACACTAAAGCACTAGCATTTATAACAAATAACGATTATAAGTCGATAAAACTTGTCGTATCAACTATGTCCCTAATTATGATATTATTTCAGTCAACTTTTATTTCAATGAAAAATTCTAATTTATATCATATTATTCACATGATTATTATTTCTTAGAATTCAACACGATAAAAATTCTAATCAATAATGGGTTGGAATTAAAACCAAATCTTTTTATTACATAATAATTATTATTATTACATAACTTGATTGAAATGAATTTAAGTTTTAATGATAACATATTAGATTGATATGAAACTTTTTCGATTTAAGTTTACTAGTCTTTCCATAAAATTGTACTTATTTCAACGGAACTACATTTAAACATATTAAAAAACTTATTTTAAACGTGTTATTTGAAATAAAGTTATTACAAAAAACTTACAATCATTTAAATATTTGAAAAATCACATCACAATTTTAGAAAAATGATGAAAACTAATTAAGAACTACTCTAAGTACAATGACAATAAATGGAAAAAATCTAATTGTAAGTTAAAAAGACCTAAAAGCTAATTACCGGTCGCTAATAACCCACAAGTTTATACGATGTTTAGTAAATACATAAATCAAAATAATAAAAAAGTCAAGAATTTAAATAAAGCCCTTTTTAAATGATCTCTTATTTTCTCTAGATCTATAAAAAAAAATTTTGTGAGTGAAAAACGTCATGTAAAATTAAGTAAAGTTGTGAACCATTTTTTTCACAGACTAATATTTTTATGAATAAAATACATTTAGAATAGTGTGGCCGTATACAATGGTAAGAGAATTTGTGGCAATTACGTTATGTAAATTAAGTGTTAGAAACTATTGGCTTTCATGTAAAAAATGTTCATTTTTTTTATTGATACCTATATAGCTTTGTTGATGTAATGTAAAGCTTAAGAAAAAATGTCTCAAATCTTTTTCTTTGGGCTATATTTATCTCCAAACTTTAACTTTTCCATAAAAAAAAATAGTTCACAATGAAAGAGAATATCCTTTGATGTCTTTCGAAGGTAGGTATATATACTTTACCAAAATTGACATCCAATATTTTTTTAAATTTTTCAATTCCACTCTTATAGATTCAATCATTGACAACCGTTGATGTAAAACAATAGAATAATTTAATCAATTATGAGTTGTTAGCACAAAATATTTCATATCCTATCAATAATAATTAATTATTGATTGATTCAAGAAGAACCGTACACGACTAAAATGTTTCCACTGAATCAAATGTTTGTGGAATGGTTATTGATCGTTTTCTACTAATATTCCATTTATATTCAACATATTTTTTTCTTTTTATTTGGCATTTTTTTCTAACCTTTATTAGTCGCTCTTATTCCCATTCAATTTACATAGTTATAAAAGCATTACCAATTCATTTTTAATGAGCTTAACTGGATTATGAAACATTTCTCTCCAATATTAAAGAAATCAAAAGACCTATACCAGACACTCGGTTATTGAATATACATTTTTTTTCATTTTGTAATTAAAAAATAGATATAAATGTATGCAAATAACGCAAGTTAAGGCAAAATTAAAAGTTGAAACAAACGTCAGCCGACCTTCTTCTCATTTCGTCGCTGAATCTCTTTCTCTCTCTCTCTCTCTCTTTTGTGCAACAAAAAGTATAAAACGAGTAAAAACAAGAATTTAATTGTGAGCTTTCAATGCGAAATGGGCTTTAAATGGGATTTCAAATGAAGACATAAACGGGAGTGGTAAGTGAAACGTAAAATTAAATGAAAATAAAAAGAAAATGTGTCTCCAAATCGGATCTAAACGAAAAATTAGGAAACCAAAAACAAAAGAAGTTTTTTTAGTATCATTTATTTAAATCTATACCAATAATAAGATTGAAGATTTTTGCTACTTGATTACCTATATAATAAAAATGTTCCATCTGACCTGCGCGAGCAAACAAAAAAACGGAATCATTTTTTCCACCTGGGATTTTTATCTAATCTAAAATATTTAAGGTGTTTTGTTGAATACTCTTTACTGCCTAAATTTTCATATATTTAATACAAAAAAATAAATTCCATTTACATTGTAACTTTCCCCAAAAAAACAGGGTAATAACAGGGTTTGTCCAGGGTAAACTTAAAATCAGCTGAGCCGATTTCAATGGAATTTTCACAAAAAGTTATTAATTATTGTTACTTACATTATAGGCTACTTTAAATTTCGAATACTTTTCCCGGTCTCTTTATTTGTTCTTAGCAAACTTGAAAACGGTTGTTCCGATTTTTACGAGATTTTTACTACAAGTAGTAAATATTACAAAAAGTCCCATAAAATACTTTTTATTCCAAAAAATTGTTGATTTTCTGAGCAAAAAAATAAAAACTATAAAAACTCTGCAATGAAAAACATACATCGGCAGGCAGCTGTGATACAACGTACATACATATACATATCATATCGTAGAGACGACATTATTTTAAACTATGTAATTTGTTATTTGTATAAATTAATGTTTGCAAATTTGAAAATTATAACCATTATAGAAGTATAGCGATAGGTTAAATTCCTAGAAACGATAAAGCCATTGTGAATTTACAGGTAGTTAATATATTATTAATAGTTCGGCTGAGTAAACGTTCAAATTGTCGAGGGAGGAGAAGGAAATCCTCTGCAGTAAATGTGATTTCACTCATAAGAAGAAATATCTTAGTTCAAAAATAAGACCCGTAAGAATAAATAACAAAAACAGACAGTTTGACTTAAGTGATCCCGATTAGGAGTTTGACTAAGAGAGGTGAAGCCGTTAAGCAGAGTCCCCAGAACAAAAAAAAATCCAGCCTAAATTATTTTTTAGAGAAAATAGCAACTTAGATGTGACCATCGCGTTGGATAAGACATAATGGCCTTAATACTATATCCTAGATTTATGAATCTAAGGCAACCAAATACCTAATACCTCAGATCTTAAGATAGCACATTAAATATTATTTATCCTAAAAAAGGTACACTTCCTAAAGGATAGCTACTAATCCATTCTACTAAAATTAATAAATTATTTCATATGACATTTGGTGTGAAAGGTTCTCAAGGCTTAAAATTTTCTTAATATTTTACAGTATAAAAAAAACCTAAAGATCCTACCTATAAAATAGCTTATATCTGTTCCTGGAAAAGTAGTTTAACGGATTTTCATGAACTTTCTATGAAATAAAGGTCTAGAAATACCTAATTATCTTTTTTTGTTAAAATAGCTAACTTTCTTATTTTGGGTAAAGTTTTCTATTATTCATTCAGATTAATTTAGATACCTCAGCGAAGCGGGCGGGTATCAGCTAGTAAACAATATAATTAATCAATAGATATAAAAAAAATTATTTATTATAATATAGTATAGTATAGTGTTGATAATTCATTTTCTTATTAGATACAGATCTGAAAGCTCAAGAAACGTTGATTGTATGTCGAAGAAATGAAGTTTGTTGTAATACCTACATCATATTTGATGTTGTTCATGCTTGAAACTTCAATACAATGTGGGCGTGCAATGAATACATTTACAATATTTTGTCATATATTTCACGGTTGGACGAATAAACGTGTGACAAGAAATGTAATATAAGATATAGTACCTAATACACATAAAAATAAAAAATGTCTTGGGAAGATTGCCAAAATTTTCATCAACATCATATTGAACGAATAATGTCTGTTTTCGTAGCATCTCTCTAGTATTTTCAAAAAGATTGTCATGCAGCTCTCTGTTTATACATCACTATAAATGAAAGCGAAAAAGAAAATTCAACGATGAAGCTATTTGAAAACCTATTTTAGCTATCATTATGTAAATGTTAAAGTGAATTATTTTCAAAACTTCTAATCAAATGTTGTTAGCTCAAAGATAATATTTGCAACAGTTATATAGGTACTTAAAGATAGATTAGTTAGATTATAGACACAAAAAAATTAATTGTTGGAAATCCATAAAACGATAAATGCCTTTTGGCAAAAGTTCAACGTTCTTGATAACCAATTTAAAGCCGTAATTACAGAGAAATAAGATCGTAATAAATTTACCCACCCAACAAATAAAACGTTTATTTGATATGATCTATCAAACATTGTTTAGTTAATACCAGAAATGATTTAAGTATCAAATCAAAATTTAAAATATTTTCAGTAAATCCAGGCATTATTCGAGTTAATTACCTAGAAGAAATTGTTATAAAGCATATAAATAAAAATTGAACTATTTTGTGTTTTAATTTTTGTTTTGAAAAAGCTTCGTTGATTTTTATTTGTTTAAACTAAACGAACAAATAGTGAACATTAATTGACTGTGTCAGTTTGCGTTGTCTTTAGAAATACATAGGGTTTAAGCTTAAGCTCGTTTTACATTGAAACACAAATATAAATGCTGCTGAAATATCTTCCAACAGATTGAATATTGTGAGTCATATAAGAGCCAAACGGCGCCAATTTAACGACATTACTTTTAGATAAATCTCTACTCAAACGTGAAAAATAAAAATATTTTCAATTTACAAAAGGAACGACTAAAGACGGGAATTTTTATTATTTATTCCAGTCGTGTCACATTGGCATTGGAAGCAAGAAATGAGCGAAATTTCCCTTAAAGTTATCGTTGGAGAAAAGGCGCAAAAAATTACTGATGTTTGAATGATGTTGGGTGTTGGTGAAATGGGTAATATTAGCCACTGATTTTGAAGAAAATTGAAAACGTGATTTGAATTTCGTCGCAATTAGCTAGTTTATTTTTTTTTTATTAAGATTCAGAAACACTGATGCTTTATCAATTTTCATAAATTTTCGACAGTGAGTCAACTAAATAAAAGTATGCTATCAAATTTATAATCTTAAGCAAATTACTTAAGCTACCTTTATTAGGTTTAAAAAGAATTTTGAAAGATTTTCTTTAGTAACAAACTTGGATTATGTATATAAGTAAAACATTTTCTAACTTTTCTTCAAAAGCTCAGGAAATTAATTAAAATTGTGTTGTTCTCAATAAATTTAAACTTTGAACTCCTTAAACCATGCTATTAATAAATTCTTTCAAAATGTATGCTTGATGCTTGATTTTATTCCTACAGAACATGTTCCAATGTTTCTTTTTATAAATGGGACATATCTACATTAGTTTCTACATATTTATTGGGTGAATTCATTTTAGAGAAACCAATATTGTTATTCATTTTTTAACTATGTAAGTTACAATAAATATCTAGATTCAAATTAAAAAATATCTCACGGAAATTGAAGTCATCTGAGAAAAAGACAAGAGGACTCACGGTTCACTGACCATCATCTCTTCAACCGACAAAACCACTAGTCTTTTCTACTCACGAAGACAAATTACCATCGTTGGTATGGGCAAGTATTCCCATCAGTGTGTGTATTTCAATCAAATCCAAACACATACCTACCTACAAATTTTATAGATTTAACAAATTTTCAATGTGTCTCTTTTTGATGGCAAACACAATAATGTTACTATTCCTAATAATAAGGTTGATGCTATTGATCAAAAAGCTAACTTTAAAATGTGTTTCCCGAATCAACAGAAAATGAAACTAGGAAAAATCATAATATGATTGCCGTGCTAACCTTGGAAAGCAGCTTCAAATTGCGGCTTAAGCGGATCTATCTCCTGCATGGAACACCCCAATTGGCCACTGTAACTCCACAGCACAACTACGACGACTACGAACATGAATTTCGAAATCATCGCGCTTAACTTTTGCACCAAAAATTGCGCTTTTAAAACGTATTATAACATTAAAGATGACAGGCTTGTGTTAGTTTATAAGCACTTAACACACACTTTCATATATGTAGGTAGATAGAAGATGAGCACATGCACGCACATTAACACATACAAGTACACAGTACCAATACACAGATAGTCACTCGGGATAATGAGTGGACGAGCGGCTGATGTGTGTAACTGTACTTTGGGGGATTTTCAAGATGATATTTTATTCATAAATTTTTGTCCTGCTCGTCGAGTAGTACACACATTGTAAATAGAATATAGACATTTAGAAGGCATTAACGTACATGTTGTATGATGATATGCACCCTTTATTATCATACACACTTAGGTACTATCATACATACACAAAACGTTCACTTAATCACGATATGGCATAATTCAAAATAATTACGAACGTTATTAAAAGCTTCTCTTTTATTAATGCATTAGACACACATTGACTGAAAGATCAAAGCATCAAATGTGCTAGTTTTTTCCCCTAAACAATTGACTATAGTATTAACACACTTAACATTTTTATACGTTTATTATAAAATAAATAAAAACACTGGGAAATGCTTCTACATATATTATCTCTTAAATTCGGCTTTCTTTTATTTATTTGATATTTGTTTCACTTGGCATTAATTCGACTTGATAGATAGAGTGTACGAGGGGTTTGAAGACCTGAGACAGTTCACATTTTTTTAGAACTTGTTTTCGCCGCTACATAACACAAAGTCGATTTTAACATTAAATGTTTCATTGAAAAAATGGCGTTAAAAAGTGAGCAAGTGTAAAAAATGAACCAGCTCTCAAAAACACATATAGAACACAGAATTACGATGGATGGGAAGTGTTTATAACACGGGTCTTTGCTTTACGAGACATCAATACACTGACGATGGTGGCGACGACGACAACGACGCGAAAACGACGGCGACAACGACGCTTTGAATGAGCAGCTTTTCGTTCGACGAAAAACGATCGAAGTCTACTGGTTGACGTGTAGCGCCGTAATGGCGTCATGCAGAGCTTTTTCAAACTAGCTGACATCGCATTGGGTTGTTTATTCGATAATCATCACAATTATATTTTCAAGCCACCTATTGAAATATACATACATTGTAATAATTTTAATGAACAATATGTGTTGGTTGGCTCGTGAATTTGTTATTATTAGAAAATTTTGATCGTAAAACATGGAGCTTTAATGATGACTTTTATAATTCAGATCTATATTCATTTAGGATAATTAAACTATCAAAATAGCTACACCATTTTTATTAGAAAATTATCATAGTTTCATTTTCAAATATAATATTAACTTGAATAAAATATTTTACAAAAAAAAACATTTTTTTCCATAATTCCCTTTCTAAACGAGCATACTTAACAAAATTAAAAAATTAATTAAAAATTAAAAAAATACAAATTTAATTGATATTTAAGCAAAGATACGAATGGATAATATTGTTACATTGATATTGTAAATAAACCGAAAAACAAACCCAACCCAAGTTCACTTGAAAAATATAGTGTTTGAGAAGTTACGAGTTTTCAGCACATTGCGGCGCCACACATTCTATTCAAGTTTTCTTAACGGTTCTGTTTCATTCCAACGCTGACATTCATTTCACTCTAGAGAAAATCAATACTTGAATGGCTAAATGTATCAAAGACCAACACAAACACAACAGATATATTGAATATAAATGTTAAGAAAATTGTATCAAAATGAAAATCGTACAATAATTTTTTTTTTGGTGAAATTTTTATCAAATAGGAAAAACTTAAATTAAATAAGTATTTAACTTTTAACTACTAACACTTCATTGTAAAATGTAACTTTAAAATGAAAATCGTTTGTTTTTTATTACCTATTTATTTTCATGTACACCAATTTGATATTTTCTTTGGTTCTATTTTTCAACCATAAGATAATATATTTTTAACAAAACTATATTTTTTTATTTATATTTTTATGAGTTATATAGTGTTTTGTATTCGTCTTTTTAAACTAAACTGACGATAAGTTGTTTATAAAAACTTAAGTAATGTAGCTATTTCGTATGCAGCTTAGGTAATGCTTTCCTTACTAGTTCTATAAGAACTAAGATAAATTATTATAACTAAACAATATATATTAAAAATAATTAAACTAAGGTAAAAGATACCAAGAATAATTTGCTTATTGTTAACATTCATTTTCAAAATGAAGATGTCCGCTTAAATTTTCAGGGGAAAATGAAAATGTTTCCACCCATTTGAAGGCACGTTACATTCAAAGAGCTTCTGCGCATTGTATATTGCAGCTTTCGAATTGAATACAAGTAACAAAATGTTGAAGTGACTCTATTGATCGCAATATGCTGTGATGATTCGAGCATATCTTGGACCAATCAAATGTGTTTTCAACAAGGAAACTGTTTCAATTTTTCACGCTTTCCATTGGCTAATCAAGCCAAAAGCTAAAGCCCTGCCTCTCGAAGCTTTTATTTGAGCAAGCTGGAAAAAACCTATTTCTTAGTTATAATGTGTTATAACATGTTGTTTGTTGTAACATGCATCTGTTGTCAAATTAGACAACAATTATTGCTAGAAATTGTTTGACAAAAGAGACATATAAATATGATGTTAATTTTTTCAAAAACTAATGAGTAAAATAAAAAAAAAATAAAATAAATCCTTGAAAGTGTTAAATTAATCGATTCTTATATTAATCAAAAAACATAAAATTTACGTTGACTTCACCACTTGTCAATAAAAATAAATTAGAGAAAGGTTGAATTAAACGTTTTGAGCCTTCGTGCCTTGGTGAACTTTCAAGGGCAATAAAAACAAAGCGTGTATTGTATTCATACCATGTTTTTAACCATTTAATTATCTATTCCAAATCCGCTTTGATTTTATAACTTCAAAAGTATAATTTTTTTAACTATATTGTAGTGTTAAGTATTTAATTACAAGCTTGACAAAGAGCTTGAACAAAAATATAAAATGATACCCCTAAAGCTTTGTTTTTTACGCCTATATTTTACTGTTATGTTAATATTTGTAATATTCAAATTTTCTATTCTTATATAGACTTAAAAATTTAAGCTGTAAAGTTGTACATTTTTAAAAGTTATGAAAATTTTTCGTTTTATTTCATTTCCTTGTTTCGTGCTACCGTTTCACATATCTGAGGTACTTGAAAAAATGACTTATTCACAGCCAGAGAAAGTATATTTTTAACGTGAACGATTGAAATGACATTAGAAAAAATCTTTCTAATCTAATCTGATTGGAAAAATCGCTTGTTGGTATTTCTATTTAATTTAGTTTTCGTTATCTATTTATGGATGTATAAGTTATGTTATATGAATTATAATTTGTTTATGTAGGCAGGTTTATCTAACATATATGTATGTATGTATACTGACAAATTAATTGGTGCATATCATTGCTATAATAATATGTTTAAAAAATATAACACACTACAACCACATTCTTATAGGCTTTATAGTGCGTTTCTTGGTTCTTTCGTTTGTACATTTTAGTCAAACATCTATAGGGTACCAATGAAAATAATATATCAGTAGTAAAATAAAATTATGCAATTGAATTAGCTTTATATTTGAAATTCAACTTTCAACATTTAAATAAGTGCGTTAAAGTTGGAATGAGTTTCCTTTAAGTTTTTTTTTTTCAAATCAAAGTAACAGAATCTTAATTGTGATAAAATAATTAATGTAAATTAGCACGTAATTAGAAGCAACATGGAGTGTTACACATGAAAATATTTTAAAGGCCGCTGGGGAAAAATTAACATTATAAACTATTTCAATATTAAACTAACCGTTTTTAAAAGAATTAATATTCAATTGAGTTTAAATATAAATTAGTTTTTTCTACATGTGCATATGATTGTATACAAAAATAGTTATTGATATTCCACCACTTATTAATTAGTCGATAAGTTATTTTGAAACCTTATATTAGTATCACATTAATCAAGAGTTTGTTAAAATTTAAATTTAATTTTTATTTATTTCCGAATTAATATTCATTATATTTTGTAAGATTAAAAAAAATGAGGCGTTACTTATTGACAAATTAAAATCAAATTCAAAGTAGTAATTTGTAGTTAAAATAATTACCATTTATTCATTCATTGTTAAACGTACTTTGTGCATTAATTTCAAGAATGTGAAGAGTATGTAAAAAAAAAGTAAAAACTGATACTAAAAAAAAATGTCTCTTCAATAAGAGCTTTTAGCGATAAAGCAATATTTATATGAGTCCAATTTATAACTTCATATAATTTTTTAAGTGCAAAGTGTTATAGAACTGTGTTAATTAAACCCTTAAATGAGACTGTGTTTTAACACAATTGTAAAAGCAAGTATCGAGAAATGGAGAAAAATGTCACTCATGTCTATAAATAATAGTAAATGTTTCACGCAACAGTTGTCATATATCCAATTATAGCTACACTTAACCTCTTGCATCGCGTCTTGCAATTGAACGACCGACCTTGTCAACGTCGTCTACATTTTTCTGAACAACTTTTTTTCATTCCACTCAATCATACAGCACATAGCTAGCAAAACACAGCCTGTTTAATCTCAAAACAATGTTCGGCAGCGAAATAGAAAGTTTTAATTTAAAACGAAAAAAAATCTTTATAATAGGTAGGTAGTAAATAATTTAAAAATTACAACGATTACCACCATTTTTTACCCTTACTCTATCCATTGTTTTCTAGACCAAAAAAAAAAAACGAATAATCTCAACAATGAAAAATGAAAAATTTATTGTTTTAATCGTTTATTTTGACAATGAGAAAAAATTGAAGTTCACGTTTTTTTTTCGTTGTTGTTTTGTTCTGGATTTGGGTAAAGAAAGAAAAACGGAGAATTAACTGGTTACATAATTATTAAATTGATGTGATTTTTTTTTCTTTTCTTTAGTGAATGACTAAGTTTTCGTCAGTTGTTGAAAACTGGGTCGTTACCGTTTATACAATTTCTTCGTTTTTGCGTGAAGCATAACATAATAAATGTAGAAATTTATGGAATTTGTGCAATTATGAGAAATTATTGTAATCGGAAGTGGATATTAAATTATTTAATTTATATTATTTTGAACCGTTGGAATAGATTTGATTATATAAAAGAGTATATTTTCGAAAGAACATATATTTGAGTTGGGAAATAATCCTCTTTATTTTCGTATAGCCTTTTATAATGTTGTTCTTACAAGTTCTTACTTTTATGGTTCTTTATAAGAAATATTAACAGTAAGTTTTCCAAACGCTTAAATAATATGATATCAAGTTTGTCATTATATGAGTATTCAACTTATTTTTGGCATTTTATTTCCTTTCGTAGCAAATGAATTGATGTCTTGAGGCAATTAATTTATTAAAATTGATTTATCGAGGTTATTGCGTACTCATATACATGCATTTATTTATTTGTTTTGTTTTCAATTTGATATCATCGAAAAACTTGTGAAACATTTCCTTGCAGTTAAGCAGCCACGCAAATGAACGACATACTTGTAAACACAAATATTTAAAAGTTGTCAATAAAATATGAGAGCGCACAATATAATATAGGTACGTATGCATATGCTAGTGGCGTACCTTTCACTATTACTGCATCATATTGTAAATGAATTTCATGTTTTTTCATAAAATTTGGGACACAATATTCCACTTCATTTATATTTGTTGATATTCAAAAAAAAATTTTTGAAAAAATTCCTATCAAAGCATTTTATGTGATAGAATAAGATTAGTTCCATTGAGATTATTTCCAACTGAGAGCTTTTTTAAAGCTCTTTAATTTAAAATTAATATAAAGTTAATATTTAATGTCAGACCATGGCGCCTACATAATTTTGTAGGTATCAAAGTGTAATGCAATAGTGCAACTCGAACCGATCATTTAATGTTTGCGGTCTGGAATCCGGAAATCAATACACTGACAAGACGTGAGCGTTCAGATCAATGCACGTAGATCCAGTTGTACACTTAGTTCAAATCTTTATGTGCCTACATATAATATTAAAATATATTTCGATCTTTCGACTTTAGTGGTCGAGAAATCGAGATCTGGGTCAACGCAAC
Organism: Sisyra nigra; assembly: GCA_958496155.1. Classification (NCBI taxonomy): domain Eukaryota; kingdom Metazoa; phylum Arthropoda; class Insecta; order Neuroptera; family Sisyridae; genus Sisyra; species Sisyra nigra. Next base: position 101,146 of record OY292315.1, read on the forward strand.
TCTTTCGATTCAACCGCTTGGCGTGGTCTCTAAACGTATACATAAAGACACAACATAAAACGAAAGTGAATTTCAACTGGCCTTGAAAACCATCCGATTTAATATGGTTCAAATGACGAGAAAGAGTTGAGATGAATTAAGGGGCAGTCGATCGAAGAAAGAAACGATAAACTTTTAATTTTCACACACACATTCTTATAATATATTAAATAATCATTACTACAGACAAGTGGGAGTCGTGTTACATATTGCATAATTAAATCGAGAAAATGCATTTTTTGAAAATGTAAAACAACACAAGTGAGATCGATTATAATTCGAAAATAAAAATTTTACCTTCAAAATTGCGAAATTTTCTGGTATACCTACATCTAAAACATTTTACTAATTTTGAGCTACACTAGATTCTAATTGATCATTATAACATTTCTTGTTTTCAGTGTTCTATTTTTTGCGAATCATTACCTATTTATGGTGGTTTTACTCAATCACTTCTTTGTTTCAAAAAAATACTTAGACAATATTCAAATCTGCCATTGAGTTATTCTTCAAATTAAATTTTCAATGCATGGCTTAATAGGTATAAGTACAAAACTTTGGAAACTTTCAATTAGGCAAAAAGCAAAAAAAAAAAATACTGCAAAAACATTAATTAGAACAAATCGTATTTTATATTGCATCAAATCAAATTAGATTGTCAATACTTGTATGAAATTAAAACATTCAACAGTAGATATTAATTAAATAATCGACAAATATAATTAAGACTTCGCTTGTTTTATGAAATTCTAGAATAATTATAAGGTTTTGCCAGAATTTTTAACTAAAAGTTAAGAAAAAACCAACTCTATAATTTATTATATTTTGCTCGCAAAACAGCCTTGCTCAGTAGCACAAAAAAAAATCTCCAAGAACAATATTAGCTAGTATGTGTAATATCATATGTAAGTATAGAGCATTTCCAATAAGTTCAAATAAAGACTCTTTCAGATTCAACGTGAATTTAATTCGTATTTTCTTGAAGGCTATCATCGAAAGGAAACTATTTATCTGCGTTACGTATTTGAAATATTTTATCTTATGGGAATTATTAAATCGTGAATTTTATTGAAAATTTATCAATGACTAATTTTATTCCATTTAACTGTTGTTAAAAAGATCATTGTGAAACCTAAGACTTAAAAATAATTTTTCTATTTTATTTTATTTATTAGAAAAATATCTATTTATTTTTCTTTTTAAAGATACATAAAATTGATTGTAATTGAAAACTATTCATTATTACATCCTATTTCCGTTTTAACTCAATAATATTGTCATCCGCACCCTTTCCGGCAATACTTTTACATTACATTTGTTACGCTACATTTTAACTTTCGTTTGTTTTTAAGGATTCAATACACCAATATTGAAATAAAGTACTTAATTAAATTTATATCAATCACAGTTTTATGTAATATTGAATTCTTTACAATGAAAGGTCGCACAATTTCAAATAAATAACTGACAAAAAAAAATTTGAACAAACATATTTGTCGTTACGTAAATAAAATTTTTAAAAAAATGTTTTTGACTATTAAATATATTATCCATAATTAAAAGTGCAACAGAAATTGCGCTTCCTATATATATGTATGTAAACTAATAAAGCCATGCTCCAGTTATTGTCACATTTTTCGGCTAGAAGCGAATGGAACCATTTGTTATTACAGGTAATAATTACCATGCAGAAAAATGAATAATTATAATTAGAACAATATTAATAAGGTATAGAGAAAACTGTAAAAATTGAAATCAAAAACGTTAAATTCTATATGTTACACTAATGTTACATAACAGAAATATGTCTAGTAAGAAAAAGAAAAACTCGTGTCAAGTCTTAATGCGTAATATTGTCTCACGTTTGTTTTATATTTCTTTGATTTTAATAAGAAAATGTATAATATAGAGCCTTCAGCAATCCCCGCTGTCAAATTAAATTGTCATTTACAAAAGTCGCTAACTTCGTAATTTTCTTTAATTATAACAGTTAATAATTTTTTTCCAACACGTTCTTTTTTTCTTTCACATATAATAAATCAATGTTAAGTAATTAATCTTTTTGGTTTACACAATTTTTTCCTAAATTCAATTGCTTTTTAAATGATTTTAAGCTCTTTGAGTCATGTGTTACGTTTACTTTAAAGCTTTATTTTATTTGTACTCTACTATACGGAAACGTTCGATAACAATCATTTGTTTTTTTTTCGAATTCTTAAACAAACTTTGTCCAAATCTTTCATTACTTCTCAAAACCTAGTAAAACATGTCTAAATCATGACTAACAATCAAATCAAGTTTCAGTATTTTTTTTACAAATTTCATAATATTTTCATAACCACGCACAAGTTTTCAACTAATTAGACAATCGCAGTGGCTGTATTATAAATTATCGAACATATACGTATATGTGGGTGAAGTAAAGTTATATTTATAAATTTTTTAATAACATTAAATGCTTTGAAAATCTTAAGATTTGATCAATTTTCGTAATTTTTGTCCAAGATTTTATTAGGAAAAGTGAAAGGGTCTATAATAATTAAAAAAAATTATTGTATTTTTAAGCGATTGAAAAAAAAATGGGTTTGGTTCAAATCACTAAAAATTTTAAGATATATAAGGGAGAGGTTTATGATATAAATGAATCAATAAAAGGAATAATCTGATTAAAAATTGACAAGTTATAATACTGTTTTCATTGTGATAAGTCGCAATAACGTAAATATCAATGGCTTTTTTTGTGAGTATTAACGTCAGTTTCTTCTTAATATTTCATAATACCGTATAGTTTTGCATTTTAAAATATAAATCGATCAGTGACGTCTTATGGAAAAGTTCTCTTAACAATACAATTATCATTTAAAAGATTTCAAAAATGTGCGTTTACTTCGTGACACCATGCTATACTCCTTAAACGTAATATTACAAGTAAATACCTTTCGTTAATAAGTAAGCGATATACTTGACTGTATGAACATAGATTTTTGCTGTTTGATAATCATTCTTTTTCACTTGATGAAAACCAGTTTCGAGTCAATAATAGAGCATGCATCGTTCACTTCCCTAAACAATACTTGCATACTTGCATACTTGCGTATTATCACCAATTAGTTACCTCGTCGTTATTATTTAAAATGAGCGGAAGTGAAAATTTCTCTATCTTTTATTTGAAAACAGTAAGCTATTATACGAGTTATCTAACACATGATTTATATATCATACATAGGTATAACAAAATATTATAGCTTATAAACGCATTTTTCTCCATTTAAATACTAACGCACATAAAATGAAATATTGAGTAATTTGTTGATTGAATAATAAGAAACTTTATAGTTTGTTTATCAATAAGAATATCACGCTTGAAATATTCCATTCATAATATTTTTATTATTATCTTCAATATTATATCATAATATACAGCAAACTAATTTTATCTTATTTTGTTTATCTTTACGTCATAACTGTTAAATCAATTTTCAAGATTAAATTAATAGACAATTTTTGAAAATAAGAAAAAATTTTCATTTACATAGAATAGTAAAAGTTAATTATGAATTAATCATTATTTCAAGAAAAGTTTACCACTTTTGGGAGATACAAAAATTATGTGTTTTTGTGTCTCTTTTTATTTCGTTATTTAAACATAAATTAAATCTTTTCAAAAGTTGGTCATTTGAACATCTTTTTTAAATCTGAATTTATAGGTTGTCTTAATGGTAGCATATCTTTTTAACTTTAATTTGCTTCATAATTTGCAGGTATTAAAAAAAATTGAAAGATTTTTTTTAAAATTAATACTTATATGAAAAAAGTATCATATCATAAAATTAGACATTTAATTTAAAAATTTTATTGTTTTCACAATAATATAACCAAAACGACATGCATACACTCGTATTATAACAATCATCGTAACCAAGCTTTTCTTTCTTTTTTCATTTGAATCAAATTCAGCAACAATAGCGAGAAAATATTTCTCGAACAAAGAAAATTAGGACTCGTAGACAATAATAATTAAAATTTTCAATTTTTAAATAATGTAAATTTTGGTTATTGACATGCTTCACAAAACGAACAATGTACAGAAATATTTGAAATGATTGCCAAATTAAATACCTTGAAATTACTTTTAATAGCACCTACTGGTCTAAATGTATCATGAGTTATTATCGAACTTAGATGAGTTTAGAAAAAGTTTTTTTTTTTTGGAAATTAAACAGTCATGCAAAAGTCGTAATTTTATACTAAAATGCAATTATCCGCACTTTATTTCCAATTATAGCTTAACTAATAACGACATAGATTTAATGATTTCAAATTGAAGTGCATTTATGAGCGAGTGATGGAACGATTTCAAACGCAGTACCTTGCATTTTTTTGAAAAAAATCATTTAGCGTATCACGTTTGTAAACTTTAAAATGTTATTCAATTTGCACGATTTAAAATGCAAGTTTTAAATTGAATAATCATAAATTTTTCGCACATGACTATGTTATAGTTATATTCGATAGATATTTGATCGAAGTTGCAATAAATTTAATTCAATTGTAGTCACGATTTTGTCCATATAACATAGGTATAGCTAATGAATTAAATGGCAGAGTTTTAATTCGTTTTGATTTGTCTTAGTCGATTTTGTTGGCTAGCATCGTTGCTGTAAGTCAAGCCGGACTAATTGCTTCATCCCCATATGCTGTTGGTCATCATTCTTCGCATTACAGTCCTCGTGCTTATAAAGTTGCCGCTTATCAACCCTATGCAGCACCTAATAATGCCTACGCTTATGAGCCTCCGGCCCAATATAGTTTTGGCTATGCAGTGAACGATCCTCAAACGGGTGACGTAAAACAACAAGAGGAGACTCGTAATGGAGATAACGTCCAAGGCAGTTACAGTCTTGTCGAACCTGACGGCACTCGACGAATCGTTCATTATACGGCCGATCCAGTCAATGGATTTAACGCCGTTGTAGAACACCAAGGAACTCCAACTCCGCTTGCATATGCAAGACCAGTCCCTTATCAATCCTACTCAGGACATCGTCTTCGAGGATATTCAGGACACTCTACTCGCTATTATTAATTTTCAAAATATACCTAAATATTTCTAAGAACTATACTTGGAAAACATTTGTAAGAAATTAAAAATTTTATGCGAATTCTTGGAAATTTTTATTTGACCCAATTCTGCTGTGAGCGTACATTTAAGACTAAACTGATCGATTTAATTTCAATTTTGTTTACATAAAAGTATTCTTGGTAGCCTTGTCGTTTGAATCGGGAATTTGTTGCAAAATTATTTAAATTTGAATTGACCGCATTATGAATTAATTGATCAATCATTATAGAATATACTCGTATATCAACAGATAGATGAATGGAGAAGTAAAGAGAATCTATGTATATATATATATATATATATACAATTTCTTCTTTGTGAAAAAAGATTGTTGGGTTTTTCAATATCCGTTACTAATGTGATAATATTAAAAATATTTCAAGGTAATTAATACTAAAAAAATGTGTAATATGAGTAAAAGAGGCCTTTTAACTTCAATCTGGTTAATTTATTTTATGGATTGATAAAATTAGACATCTAAAGACTAAAATTTTATCGTATCTTGTTGTCTAATTAACAACCTATTTCTTTTAACTACTGAAAAATATTGATTGAATTCGCTTTTATGTCAAACGAAAACTTAATTAGTTGGTTTCGAAACTTGCACAGGTTGCATCAAAGTGAGGCCCTTAACAGCGGTTCGGAAAAAAGTGATCTTGAAATCGACACTTCAATCAGCCACAATTTATGTAACTTTCGTTCGGGCAAAACAAGTTTTGACCTACGCCATTATAAAACACGAACAAATTGTAAATTGTACAACAAATTTTGTAACGGTAATTATAATACCGAAATTCGTAACGCAACTCCACCTTAAACTCGAAAAATTGCCTTTGCTCAAGCAAGTTTAAAAATATACCCACATGAAGAAATATTGTCGCACAAAATTGAATCGAACTAAGTGATTTCCAACTAGAGATAGTGCTGTATACATTAACGATTGATACGTCGACGGTAGGTCTGTTTCTCAATCGCTGTCAAACTGATATCGAAAAATCATAAAAAGATCAACGGTCACATCAGAATTATCATTAAGTAAAAGTTTTGAAATTTAACGAGGAAAAATGAACTTTGAAACATTATATTATGCATTCGGTGAAAACTTTAGACTAACGTAACTTACATTAAGCTAATTAAAACTAATTGTTTACAACTGAAAATGAGAGTAGTAGTTCATTTGTACATTTTTTTTTCTCACCAATGAACTTATTGATTTGTAGCAATGGGAATTTTCTTATTCAAATCAAAATATTCATAATAGAAATTGAACTTATTCAAGCTAATATTTTAAGTAATTGAGAACTGCATCCTTTTTTTGTTCTTACACCTAAAAACTGTCATGAGCATAATAATAAAAAAACCGTATTTAATGTAATAATCAAAAACTTATCTAACCAATCTATTTGTTGAAGATTGACTAGAACGTTTTTCTTCTGTTTGAATATTTCGTAATTATAAATTCAAATAAAATCAAAACAAAGAATGTTCGTAATGATGAGATGACTCAAGAAGAAGTTTAATTAAAACTATTATGAAAACGACTCCCTAATTGGCGATCGTTCTTTGTACGAGCCATTGTCTCGACAAAATGATAAACAAATATTTGATGTTCCTAAAACAAAAAGTGAATTGTTTTAATATGCAGAAGAAAAAAAAAACAGATCGAAATCGGTCAATTGGACGATGTGATGAATGATGAATTCAGGTATGGACTATACGAGTCTTCAACAAAATCGCAATGTCAAAGTGAAAGGAATTTCTGCGTCTATCTCGAAACTGTTGACTCCAGATTATATGGATTCGAAAGATTGGGGGTCTCAAAAAGGGCGATTGGGGTGTTGGGTGGGGTCGAGTCGACACAAAATGGGATTGTTGTTGCAGAAGCTAAAACGTATAAAAGAACGATGTTTGATCCTCTTAGCTACGAGTCACTCAAGTCTCTTCGTTTAACGCATACAGATTTCAATATGTTTAAGGTACATATAGATATTATATTATGAAGTGACTATAACTTATTTTTTAATAGTGAAAATATTTCGTTTTGGTGCCGGTGTTAATGATAAGGAAGTGTGACAGTGTATACAATTTTTTTTTGATTTTAGGTTATTGCTTTCGCTGCTTTTGTGGCTGTGGCCCAAGCTGGACTTATTCCATCGCACGGTTATGCTGCTGCTCCAGTAGCTTACGCAGCACCAGCAGTCCATACCGTTCATGCTGCTCCAGCTATCCACTCTTATCATGCCGCCCCAGCATACCATGCCGCCCCAGCTTATCATGCCGCTCCAGCCTACCATGCCGCTCCAGCCATCCATGCTGTTCACGCTGCCCCAGCTGTTCACGCCTATGCCCCCGTTGCCAAGGCCATCTATGCTGAACATGATGCCCCAGCTCATTACAGCTTCGAATATGCCGTCCACGACCCCCACACCGGTGATGTGAAATCACAACACGAAACTCGTGAAGGAGATGTCGTCAAAGGTTACTACACCTTGAACGAGCCTGATGGCACCAAGCGCATTGTTCACTACACAGCCGACCACCACAACGGATTCAACGCTGTCGTTGAAAAACAAGGAACACCAGTGCATCCCGTCGCCGTCAAGGCCGCAGTTCCCGTTGTGAAAGCCGTCGCTCACGCTCCAATCTACGCCAGCCACGCGGCACCTCTCGCCTATGCCAGCCACGCTGCTCCCGTAGCTTATGCTAGCCATGCCGCTCCAGTAGCTTACGCTAGCCACGCTGCTCCCGTCGCCTATGCCAGCCATCATTCTGCCCTCGCTCATCATTACTAAGCAAATACCTTAAGACCAATAAACGGTCATCTTCTTGTAAATATGAGTGAATGTATATAGTCTTTTTTTAATTATAATAAACAAATCCATTATTTGAAGATTTCTTTGAAAACGTCATCTTTTAGCAATTTCCTAAAGTTGATGAATTGTTTTTAGATAGGTATGTATATGAAAGATTTCCAAAAAATATGTTAAGTTTTTATATTGAAACCCATCATTCATATATCAAGAGTGGTAAAAAGTAAAAGCTCATTCTTCTAGAAATCAACGACTTAATCGAAAAAATTTCAGATTAGTCTTAGTTACTCTTGGTTCTATATTTATGAATTTTGAGGAATGAAGAATGGCAATAAAAGTTACCTATGTTTGAATAAACAAATAAAACGCTCACATTAAGAACCTAAAATTTAGTTAAATAAATCAAGCGTTACTATTTGATTTGATTTTAAAGGTACTAATTGACTTAGAATCAAATTAAACTCGAGTCAAATATTAATATTTTAATATAAAATCAAGCCAAGTATTGATTTCACAAGTTGTTTCATTTACAAATTATAATATCAAGCGTTTCAAAAAATGTTCTATTGACTTAATATAATATATTAAGCAATTTTATTTTAAATTGTGATTTACATAGCATACTAAAATTTAATAATTTTTTAGAGTAGGTATTCCCCTTATATTTTTATTTTTTTAATAAAAACAAGAAACACATTGAATGTGACCAAAATTTTTAGATTTTTTTTTTCCCATTTTAATGTTAGTTGGTATGGGTTGGTTCTTTGGTTGTTTTAGATCGTTAAATCTCACTCCAAATCCCCAGCTTCTTTATAATTATTTAAGTCAAATCTTTATTTTTTAAGATCGTTTCAATTTCTGTAGTCATAATTAAGAATGATAATAGCAAAATTGAAAACTGTTCTTTTAAAATATTTTTTTTTCACTGATTTCTTAACGTCGCGTCAACATTTTTGTTCTTAGCGACAATTGTTGTGTTGACTGGGTTCGCTTATACATCCTCCAGGATACCCAGAAGCCTCAATGAACTCTTAATGTCCTTGAGATCCATAGAATATCTTGTTTTGTTTTATTTCAAACCATAATAAAAAATCATTTTATCTTTCAACTGAACAAAACGTTTTAGTTATCCTTAGCTTGAATTATAAAAATGTATTTCATTTGAAGTCTCATATTAAAGCAGTAGCTTAAGCCAGCTAAACTCAGCACCTTAACTTTCAGCTAATGTATCATCTTATTTTAATTTATATAATAGTAATAATTTTTTTTTGAAATACCATCAATAAAAATAAAAACCAAAGTAAATTACTTATCAAAAATTTAACTATATTTAACATTATCAATTTGCATCTTCGATATCCTCAAATGACCAACCTGCTGCTCATTTAAGTTATTTTTTCAAGCTGAAGTATCCCTAAATTATCATCACAGACATCATAAGTATATATATTCTTAAATCTTAATCTTGTATCGATAAAACATTATTAAGAGTTCTTTTTGAAAACACAACGCATATAAGTATAGTAAAAATGCATTTAAGTAATATCCAGTGAAAAACATAACAATCTCTTAATAATGTAATTTTCTTCAGTTTCTTAATTTTTATACTGCAATTCCCACTTTCTTAATTTTTAAAATCAATTTTCACCTCCTTTCTGTTACAATTTCAATCCCACTCTTCAACATTCAACATTGATGATACATAAACGATATTCTTTGCCGTTATGAAACAGAAACGTAACAGATGTAGTTTAAACGCGTTATACTTTTCAGTTTCCATAACTAAACCAAATATCGTTTACAATGTGTTTGGCTGAAAGTTTTCAAACGATAAACAGTGATAATTCAACATTAATATATTTTTATTTATTTAAACTATATATCATATTTTATTGTTAACAACGATTGTATAAGATCCATCTAACTTATTATATATTGTTTGAACTTTATCATACGGTCTAAATCTATTGTCATAATTAAATTTTCTCCTTTTATTTTGAACAGCTTTATTCCATCGATAAATTTCTCCTGATAATTTTTTGTAAGGAAGTTTTAGTTGAGACTTAATTGCTTTAGAGCTTGGATGAATGACACTAAAGTGAAAAGCGTATTGAGGAAACAAGCTCTTTTCGTTATAGTATATTTGGTTAATATTAGCAGGGTAGTTTGTTGTCAAATCGTTTGAATTTAGCATGGTTTCAGAACATTTAGTCGTTTTTGTTTCATAATTTGCTTTTGAATAACGATGAATGGGCTTTTTAAATCCATTATGATATGTGACCCCAGCTTCAATTGTTGATAAATAAAAAATCAATAACAAAGCCTAAAAATAAAACAACTATACTAAGGATATATATTTTAAAAAAAATTGTATTTACCTTAAAATGCATTTGGTTAAGTATTTGGTTTTCAATTATATAATGCTCTTAGTAGTTTTACAGTCTTTTCGTGAATGAAGATTTTAAGTAGCTTCAATTCATATTTATATTAGTCTTATTGAGCAATCAAATAATTTTACAAATCTTTGATCTAATTGTTTACTATTTCAAAGAATTAAGAACCTTATTACAATTTCAATTATCAAAATATATACCTAAGTTATATAATCGATATACTTTCTATTGAAGATGTTATGTATTGTTGAGTTTAATTGCCCATGTACCAACAAACATTGATTTAATATAATTCAAAACCGAAAATTTACCACAGAAATAGTTTTATGATTTGAACAGTTTAAAAAGAATATTTCCTACTCTAAATTGCATTAATATAACCTTTTTTGTACCGAAATCTTCATTAATATTCATAACTCTACGTAACTACACGAAAATGGTATTTAAAAATAAAATTTAATAAATTTTTTGGTATTGTACAAAAAGTTCAGCTAATCATCAGCATACCTACATTTAAAATACTAAAAATATAATCAATGACTTCGTTATTTGCGTTAAGTAAGTATAAAAAAAAGTTTGAATTAAAGTCAATTTCCAAAAATCACAAATTGTTTTTATGTAATTATAGAATAGTCTAACAAAATTTTTTCACATCTTTTAAGTATCAATTCAAAACGATAAATAAAATGAAAATTCGAGGCCGAAAAACAAATTGAATATTTTGAATTTAGGTATTTATTATGCTTTAGAATCAAATGCAAGTCATTGTTAAAGGTATCAAGAACATGGCCATTTCAACCAAAATGTATTAAACTAATTAATAAATAGTACCTACATTAATTTAAAAATAAAAAATCAATAAATAACATTTTATTTAAAATAATTTTATTTACTCATTCGCCTTCTAAAATAAACGCAATAGTATTGTATAGCAAATATGTTATTTTAAAATAGTGTAATCAACTACTTAATTTAAACGTTTAAATCAATATCAATATACTCATATGTGTAATGTAGATATTTAAATATCATTTTTATAAACTTAATTATAATATTAATATTTATTTTAAATTGTTATAATAAACTCATTTTGATGAATTGTCGTTTTAAATAAAATAATAAATATATAATTTGTCGTTAGTAAAAATATTTTATGTTTTATTAAGGCTTTTACTTATGAGACGGGTTCCCTACCCATCCCTTTACTGTACATTCTATTTTTTGATCTAGATAGGGCTCCTCAGTGATAACAACATTTAAAATATATTCCATTGATATCTACTGATGTCAATTAAGCTAATTGGTTCATAGAAACCGACAAACCTAACAATAAAAAAACTTTTCATCTGGTTTTACAGAAGAAAATAGTAGTTATACTTGAACAACCGCATAATATCCCGAATAATAAATATTTTTGTGTAGTTTCTTGACGTTATATTTCGTTTTTAGACTAGATATAAGCTATCACACAAGTTCTGTACCCCCATACTAACTTATGTCTGTTCTGTTTGGTTCAACACATCCGAGGGAAATTTTAGGAGGCTACTAATATTTCAAAACAAGGTGTTGCGTATTATTTTGATGGCACCATGGTATATGCGGAACTCCTAAATCCATAACGAATTAAGCATGATAAGCATAAAAGAGCACATAAGTAGTCTAGCCAAAAGATTCTTTGAAAACATCTCCCTCTATTTAAGTGCCGTCGAATTAAACTTGGGTCAATGCAGAACCCAGAAAAGACTGAAGAAAAGGCCCCTGCAGGAAACTACTTAAACATTTTTTTATCAATACTATGCTCGAAGATAAATGATAAACCTACAGTTAAGACAATAATCACTCTCATCAGCACTATGAATAGCAACGTTTGAAGTTCGTCGAAGAAGTGTCAAACAAGAAGAACAAAAAAAAAAAAGTTCTGTACGTTGTATTTCGTATATGTAAAAAATATTCGTGTTTCTTTAGGACCCGAGAATCGTTCATACCAAATCTATAAATTAATACGTGAAACAAAAATTTTAAACCCCTTTTACCGAATATTATACGAACGGAGGAGTATGAAATTTGGCACAATTGAAGTTTATATGAGGAAGTTGCGTTTTGAGATAATATTTTTTTATAATAATGCTTCAAAATACCTTAAATTAATGAAAAAAGACGTCACACACACTACCACGCGTTTGACACACACAATACACACAAATATGTAGATTTTTAAATCTCAGTTGTTCAGTTTGACCACAGACTTCAAACATATTCCAAATGTCATTATTTAAACAAAATATTGTGAGAGGAATTTAAATTTTGAAATTGTAATTATTGAAATTGAAGGAAACAAATTTAACCAATTATTTGATTATTGAGTAATATTATTAAAAATATATTTAAAAGATACGTATAACTTCAAATACACAACGTTTCAACCATTTTATTTGGTCTTCATCAGGTGTTTTTTGATTATTATATAACGTATAAATAATTCATACTATATTATTTTGGCAAAATCATTCAAATAAATTACACAAAAAATTAATTTAGGTAGGTAGGTACTATTTGAAAAAAAAAAAAGCTTAGCTTAATTCAAAGTTTTAAACAGGACTTATGCAGCCTATTTCCATTTTTTTATCTTTGGCTTTTAAATTAAAAAATCTAAACATAAAGGTACTTTTGTTTTACTTTTGAACGTAGGATAGTTCATAGATAGATAGATTCATAGTCATATTTTTTTTTGTTTGTCTAAAAATTATTTCAGTATACTGTAATTTGAATTGACATACAACATTATAAAAAGAAAATATCTGCTGCGTGGCGTCACAGTACTTTCTTTTACTTTCATTTATGAAACTCGCTGTTGGTTAAAAGAAATATATAAGCACCTTATAACTCTATACATAGCAGAACTATATCATATATGCGTACAAGTATACAACATATATGTATTTATGAATTCCCAACCTTCATCCCAGAACCGTCCTTAATCGAATTTTCCCAAGAAAAAGTATCAAATAAAAGTTTTAGCCATAAATAAGTCTAAGAACTATCATAAGCTTAAAGAAAATCTTTGCAGCCGTTTTCGAAAAAGTTTGAAAAAGCTCAAAAACTCCGAGAATAAAGTGGAGCTTTCGGCTAACCGATTTCAACTAAAAGCTTCACGGCAAAACAAGATATAATATGAAGGAAAATTTCCAAGTTTGCTGAAATTCGGAAAAGCGTTTGATACGATATGGATGTCACACACAGACATGTTTCTAAAAACTACTTTTTTGGACTCAGGGGACCTCAAAACATGTATGATATGAACGAATTGATATTTAGTTTTGAAATTTTTAGAGAATATTCTGAAATAATTTTGTAAAAGATTTATGGAAGAAAAAAAATAAATATTTTGAAACCTCTACACCTATTTCCTTCCTTAACTTAAAATAAATATTTTCAATCATTATATGATGCACGATCTTTAAATGAACCTTGAAGAAAAAATTAGTCAAGAAATTATTTTCCAAACATTCGCAAATGCAATTCATTATCTGCTGTAGTTAGCTTAGTAACTAAAGTTTTTGAGGCAGTTACAAGTGAAGTGTACCCTTAAGTATGTAAAAATTGTAACGAATTATGGTCGAATTTCGACCACCAGGCGACCTCTAGTATCATTAAATTTCATTCAATCATTTTAGTAGAATGGATTAGAGGTTTTCCTAAAGGAACCGTTCATTTTTTGGGATAATTAGTATTCTATGAAGATCCCAATTAAGTATATGTCCATTTAAAATTTTCATTTTCAAATTGTTTATGTTAGCAGAAATTATTTTTCCTACAGGACCGTGAATTATTCCAAGATTACTCCAGGACCAATCAATATATTATGAAAAATTATATTTATTAATCGCTTTGTTCCTTGGTGAAAGAAGTATAGTATAAGAACTACTGAAGATTTTAAAGCTGTTAGTCCCGGTATCGGTGCCTACATATACGAAAAGCCAACCGGTAAAATATAAACTAAATATCGAATAACATTTTATAAGTCGCAATGTAACCATAGACAGAGAGAAGACTGAGAGAGCCAGATCGCATGAATACACGTGCTGCCATCTACTCCGAGTAGAGGTTGTTTGGAACTATTCCTTAGTCAGTTTGTGTTCCTTTCTCCACCGGTCTACACTCGGAACGTCTGCCATAGAGACGGTTCTCCTTGTCAAAATATACTCGGAACGGTTTTCTTCTCTCGCTTTTTTTTTTCTTTCTCATGAGCATAGATAAGTCGTAAGCTATCGCAAAATAAGTAGAGCTATAATTCTCAACTGAAATAGCGATAGCTTACGACTTATCTATGCTCATGAGAAAGAAAAAAAAAAGCGTTCCGAGTATGTTTTGACAGAGAGAACCTTCTCTATGGCAGACGTTCCGAGTGTAGACCGGTGGAGAAAGGAACACAAACTGACTAAGGAATAGTTCCAAACAACCTCTACTCGGAGTAGATGGCAGCACGTGTATTCATGCGATCTGGCTGTCTCAGTCTTCTCTCTGCCATAGAAGTTGGAGCGACTATAAAAAAAAAACTTCTTTTTTCTCCGATCAAGATTTGGCCTAGGTCAAAAAACAAGTTCATTTTAATCGGATTAAAAATCAGCGATAAATGTAGTTATTTTCCAAAATATAAAATTTCTATTATTGGTAATTATACCAATAAATTATTAGTAATGGAAACATAAAAGAATAAACACACTTTTCCAATTTAGGAACAGTGGATTTTGTATCCCGTCGTAGTACGTTTTAACAGAATCCGTTAAATCATTTTGACAAGATAAAAGCATACATAGCAAGCAGCAAACATACATATGTATATAGTTTCTATGTAAATAGACGGCATTCTCAAAAATATTTGAAGGATGGCGTTTGTTTATAACTACTTAAACAATTTTAAATTACTCTCGTCAATTTTTTAAACAATTAAGAATCTTTCACAGCTGCATATCAAAATTTGTCAACAAGCTATCTTCATATAATTATTGTATAGGTAATTTCCATTAACAATGATTTATTTAGTCAACGTTTACTTTTGAAAAATAAACATTTTACCTCACCTCCACCTCTAAACTCCACAATATATAAAAGTCCCATGTACTTGTTTATAATCTTATTGTCAGCAAACTTATATGTTTGAAAAACCCAAAACAAAAAAAATCTTCACCAAATACCTATATTGGAATATAATTTATGTAGACGTAGATGTATGTACGTACGTACAAAGGGGTACCTAGTACTTACGTAAAGACAAAGTTGCTCTTTTTTTCGTTTATGGGATTGTAGCATAGGGTCCTATAAAATCTAACGCAGATAAAATATAAAATTTCATCATATTATTTGATCAAAATAATATATTCTTAATTAAACACTCAAGGAAAATATTGCAAATCTTGATATATTTCTAGCTTCATTTTATTCAACAAATATTTTGGGTTGGGCAATTGTTGATTCCAAACAATACAAATAGATACTCTTTTTTCTTATTGTTGCAAAACTATTAGGAATAGCTCAAATGTTTTGACTAAAATCATTAAAATAACCTTTATTTTAAATGGTAAGGCTATTTGTCGATTAAACTTCATTTAATTATCCCTTATTTTCTACTCTTATAACTTCCCATATAGCACGTAATATTGCTGCAATGTTGCAGGAATATTACTTCGCAACATTGCAATATTGCAGGCAATATTCCTGCAACATTGCTGCAATATTCCTATGTCCGCTTTTTTATGTTGCACGCAACATTGAGGCAACATTGCCTCGTAACATTGAGGCAACATTGCCTTGTAACATTGAGGCAACATTGCCTCGTAACATTGAGGGAATATTGCCTCGCAACATTGCGGTAATATTACCTCGCAACATTGCGGCAATAATACTTTTATTATAAATTATATATAATAATAAATTATATATAAAATATAAAACATTACTGGGAATTTCAAAGGAGTTTATTATTATTTCGTTTTATTTTAAAAAATTAGACAAGTTCAATAATTTTGAAAATTATTACTTATATTTATAAAAATTAAAGTTATTCTACATTTATAAATAACTTATAATATAACTATATACTTAATAAACTATAATGCCTATATAATAAATTAAATTTTTCCTGCGGCGCGTTTAAGCCTTGTATTAGCTTGTGACAACCACAGGCCAATACCTTCTATAATCTCTTTCTCAGAGGATGTTGTACTAACGGATTGAATTGTTTCTGTAAGGAATGTTGATTAATAATTAAAATAATATTAATTTACTTAAAAAGCGAATTATGTATTTACATTTAATAAGTAACAGTATAACATTTAATAAGTATAATTTAAGGTTTGGAGAATAATTCATTTAAATTAATTCTTAAAACCATACATTATACTTCTTAAATTTAATGAAACGTACAAAAAGAAACTTACTGATAAGTAGTTTTGAAAATTTTTGAAATGTTGTGATTGGCATTTTTTTTTACGCCCTTGCCAACTATATTTAGCAGCAAGTTGATTATCCATTATTTTACTCATTATTATATTTATCACCAGACTTAATTTTTGGCCTCCGCTTGTTTTTAAACGTAGAACCTAGAAATCATAAAATAAATTCAATTACCTATTTGTTAAAACTATTAATAATTGATAATTTTTTGAAATAGACATGTATCTATATTCATTACCATTTTTCTTCGAAATGATTTTTCGCCAAGATTTTTTTCCAATTCTTCAAGTTGTTCGTCGCTTCGAATCGGAAGCAATTGATCATCTTCATCACTATCATCTATGTATATGCTGTGAATTGTTCTGAAGCATGTTTCTAACTTCTAGATTTTTTAATTGTACATCGATTCTCCTAGTTTTTCTTGAGCTCGAGCCCATTCATCTAAATATGAAAAAAATTAAATTAAAAAAAAAACAAACAATAATGAGTTTTTAATTTTTCAAGTAATAGGTTTATAGTTTCACTTCGAGGAAATTAAAAGTAAAATGTTATAAAATTTTGTATAAACCATATACATATATATACTTACTTGCACCAGCATACCACTTTTCGACTGTATAGCTCTCCCAGTGACTCTTGTTTAACGGGTATTGTCCACTTTCCAATAATTTATTCAAAGTATTTTGAGACTTTATATGATTTGGTCAAATACATTTTGTTTTATCTTCATTAAGCCAACATGAAAGTACAATTTGTACTCCATCGGAAAATGTAACAATTGAATATTTTTTTGTAAATTGAGACATTGTTATTTATATAATAATTTTATGAATATTCAACACACCAATGTTTTAATGAACGTAGAGTTGAAAGTGAAACTATCCTGTGTCTTATTATGTATCTTATACATGCGGTTGTTTAGGCCTTAGGGCAAGTCCAGGCAGGAAATGCACTTCATAGAAAATTATTGTTCAAATGAGTAAAACAGGTAGTGCTATACACAGTTTGATGTATGAAAAGATAAAGACAATTTTCAATAGAGCCTTTCTCTCTTTATGAAACGAAATGTGTATAGCATTATTTCATCCATTTATCCTAGTTGGAGATCCATAATTTTCTATTAAGTGCATGCAGTATCTGTGTCCAGGTAAATCGATATTTTATGGCATGTTATTAGAAAAACCTTTTCTCAGAGAGAAAGTGTAAAAAGGTATTAAACAAAAACTTGAAAACGCTTCAGTTAATATTCGAAATAAAAATATTAAAGGATAAACACACTGCATAATAAGAAAAAATATTTATACATTTATACAATGCAACATTCCTGCAATATTCCTGCAACATTGCCAACCGCCTGCATTTGTAATATTACAATGCAACATTCCTGCAATATTCCTGCAACATTGCCAACCGCCTGCATTTGTAATATTACAATGCAACATTCCTGCAATATTCCTGCAACATTGCCAACCGCCTGCATTTGTAATATTACAATGCAACATTCCTGCAATATTCCTGCAACATTGCCAACCGCCTGCATTTGTAATATTACAATGCAACATTTCTGCAATATTCCTGCAACATTTCCAACCGCCTGCATTTGTAATATTACAATGCAACATTCCTGCAATATTCCTGCAACATTGACGATGGCCTGCAATATTGTAACATTGCAGCAACATTGCAGCAATATTACGTGCTGTATGGGTTAAGTCACATAAAAGCAAAATTGAATTGGATTGGATTTAAAGAATTGAAAAATTAATAAAATATCTTAACAATGAAATAAAAAAAACTATATTTATAACTTACTGATTAAAACTGCTTATCAGGAAGATTAAGATTTTGCATCGGGAAATTGGGAATCTTAAGCTGAAGTTTATGTCATTCGTATTACACTGTCGTTCGTAAACTTTTACACTATCAAAACACAGAAATCATGCCGGATTTCTTTTATTAAAAAAACTCTTTCGGAATATGATAAACAAGTTTTCATAATTAGTTTTATTATAATCAACTAAATTACAGGACAAAAGTGATAAAACCTGAACAACATCCTTAGCGTGTTTGACAAGTACGCGTCAGTAGTCGTCTTTTGTTATTTAACAAACGATAAGTTTACCCACTCCACGCGTAGAGGGCTTAAATGTTGTAAACTCAAAATTTAAAAAATACGAAAAGCTGCTTCGAAACATAGAGTTAATTAATTATTTATACTTCTTAGGCTATTTTTGATAACATTTGTATGTTTTAATTTGGTTCAATACTTAAATTAATATGTACTTAATGGCTTTTTAGAATAGGTTTTTTCAATGCTTTCAGGTCGATTTAACGTAAGGAAAATCTAACACACTTGAGATAGAGAAGTTTTGAAAAAAGTTTCCTCATCAATTTTGAAAAATATAACAATTATGCACACTAAAAAGTCTCTACCGTTGTTTAAATGTTATACATTTTTATTATAAATTAAGAAAATATTTTTGAAGGTGTATGTAACATTTTGCATAGGTAACCAAGCTGTAGTCCAAACAAAAGTGCAATTTAAAATCACCATAAATTTTCCAAGCGTGTTTACTGTATTCAATTTTTCATGAAGAAATTTTATATTTTCATAAGTCTCTTTCGTATTAGACACATGAGCAACCGACACTAAAGTTTCTATGAACCCATGAGATCCTATGAACTGCATGATACTTGGATACAGTCGACTAAATGAAGTTATTCAAACAAAGAAAAGTATATGAGGCCAAAAAGGAATAAGCAGCTGTCACAAAAAGACTGGATGTGATTAAAACAAAATTATTATATATTTTCAATGATGGTACACAAGCCTAAACAAAAATCATCACAAAGTTCGTGTGACAAAAACAGTGTTGACCAGTATAATAGTAGGCAGTTATTTACTTTTAGAGGTGACTAACTTAAAAACTATGAGTATAAGAAGAAACCGTATCAAACAATTTTTGTAGACAATTATTTCAAATTTTATTTTAAAATTTTTTTACTCAAATGTATCGTTTTTGAAATATAGTCTACGAAAAAGTACCAATCGAAGATTGTAAACTACCAACGCTCGATATTTGTTAAGCCAATGGTTATAATAAAAAATTGATAACCACAGTTTTTGTAGCAAATTTAATTTTAAATAATTATAAAAAGAACACTTGTAAGACGAATAATAGAAAATAAGGGGCAATCAAATGGCATTTTTGGTGAGATAAAACGAGATAATATGTGAGAAACACTTTTAATGATTTCAATAAAAAAATAAGAATGACAACAAATGCTCTTTTCAAGAATAAGAAAAAACGTCCCGAGTAAAAACTAAGTCCAGTTTGGATAAATTACAATTTATCTGGGAATGGTTTACCTTACAGCAAGAAGTGTTCTTTTTATAATTATTTAAAATTAAATTTGCTACAAAAACTGTGGTTATTAATTTTTTATTATAACCATTGGTTTAACAAATATCGAGCGTTGGTAGTTTACAACCTTCGAATGGTACTTTTTCGTAGACTATACTTCGAAAACGATCATTTGAGTAAAAAAATTTTAAAATAAAATTTGAAATAATTTTAATGTCTACAAAAATTGGTTGATGCGTTTTCAATACTCATAGTTTTTGAGTTATAAATTTTGAAAGCGAAGAAAAAAAAACGGAATGATTCATAATGTTTTTGTAGTGTAAATATATACGATTTAAAAGTTTAGCGCCATGTGGAAACTTTGAATTTCATGTTACAACATTTTGACTTTGGAATGGATTTACAGGCAGCTTTAAACGGACAGTCTTAATATTATTTCTTAATTTCGATATTTAAATATTTTAGAAAATCCATCGGCAATGTCTAAAGCCAATTCAAATTAGTTTCGTTTTTAGGCAAAATAAGATATAAGAGCTAATGAAATGACTTTTCGTCTAAGATAAAACTGCTATAAATATATGGAATCTGTTAATGATTTTCAAATTTTAAAAATCAATAACTCCTCATTAGTGTCACCTAAGGTTTGATCGGCTGCAAAAATTAAATCGACTTTTGTAGTTTAATTTTCAGTCAAAACAGTTTTCCCCGTTGTTTAATATATTATTAAGTTGCTTAAACATTTCACCGATTATTATATCTATAATGACTTCAACAGTATTTAATAAATAGGAAATAGTTTATTTCATAATAAATAAATAATTTAATACAATAATTGCTCAAGAACTTCATCCACTATGATAGATCTCGGCTTGCAGGCTGGGGAATCCTTGTTGTTGGTGTCCCGAATGTCCTCTGAATCCTTGATGTGCCGGCTGAAATGAACCATGGCCTCTGAATGCAGACGATGGCCTACTGCCTAATGGTGCCGAATGAACATGACCACCGAAAACTTCCTGGCTCCGAAAGCCTGAATGATCTATCGAATGAACATTGCTATTCGCAAAAGAAGTCGCTGGTCGAGAATGGGGTCCAGGGAGGAAACCAGCTCGAGCCAAAGCGATAAAACCTAACAAGAAACAAAACTAAAACAAAACAGAATTGTTGAAATAAGTAAAGATTTACATTTAGTTTAACTTACTTGAAGTCGCATGTTTTGATTGATATGTGTCCTTATTGACAAGTGCTACGCATTTGTTGTGACGACGTAGTTTCTTGGTTTATATATATACGTATGGATTCGACCCCCAAATCGTACTCAAAGTGGTAAGGTCTGGTAACATTGAATAAATAATTGAATGAATCTCAAAGAACTAAAAAAAAATGTCATCATTTTCTTACGCCACTCCAACCGCTCGCCTCATAAATTTTTAATAAAATAATTACATTTGAAACTATTCTTAATAAATTTGGCATAATTATTTCTCAATGAATATTTAATAAATTATAACGAAATTATAACATTGATCGACTGAGAACTTTAGTGACGAGTAATACGTAACTCTAAATTAATGTTAATTATAATATTTATTTGGAATAAAATAAATCAAAGTCAAACTCACTGCACAAATCCATGTTTTCCGCCTTGAAATCAATTTACAACCAAAAAAAGGATAAAAAACTTTCAGCATTCGTCTTTCTGATAAATATAATTAACGAAATGAAAAACTAATTTTGTTCGAGTTGTAATTGTTGTAAAAATGTCACGGTTAAATTTTGCGCTAGTACAAATTATGAAATTAATATAAACATATAAGTATTAAATGGAACTCTTTGGAGACAAGTCGAAGGCTATAAGCAAATAACTAAGTCAAATGTTGACCCAGTTTGTTTTCGTTTCCGAAGAAATTAGGAAAATATATTATAATTACGCACGAATGGCGGGTGGGTGGCCTTTAAAGTCCCAATTTTATAGGCGGCTCAACATCAATCTTCTTCCACAAAGTGTTATCGTACGAGGTAGAGTAAATCGCTTAAGGGTCTTTCGGTGATTTTGATCCGAGAGGACGTTTTACTGAATCATTCAAACCACACACTCTACAAATAGATACAGTGGCCAAGGTTAGAGTAGGTACTAATGTTGTCTAATTGCTTGGTCAAGTGCTAAAAAGGCTTTCGTAACCTTCCTTGTGAAGTAAATCATGAATGACGTCCTTTAACAGCGCAAATTAGCCAAAATTTCAAATTGTACTCTATTAGAAAGTAAATTTATTTTAAGTGCTTCTGTTAGTCACTTCATTTCTTTCGGAGGTTTAGATAGATCTTAGATCTCTGATTTAGAGAAAATCAAAACACCAACAGTTTATTTTAAAACAAAGTTTATTTGATCTTAGGAAATAGTTTAATAATATCCATTCAAAGTGTGTGAATGGTGGTAAGGATGTTTATTGTGAGGATGAACAGCATGGCCCTGACGTTGCACTTGTGCCTTGAAACCGCTGTGCTTATCGGCCGTGTAATGAACCACCCGCCGCGTTCCATCAGCCTCATTCAACGTGTAATAGCCTCTAACGACATCTCCATCGCGTGTTTCATGTTGCGACTTTACATCCCCCGTGTGAGGATCCTTCACGCCGTATTCAAATTGGTACTTGGGATTGCTATGATAATCTGTATGGCTGTGATAATCCAAATTGTAAGCGTGATGACTCAACTGAGGAGTGTTGTACTGAGGTTGCACATAATGTCCTGTGAGATGATGTTGCGCCTGCGAATATCCATAATTGTTGATAAGTCCAGCCTGAACAACTGCTACGATTGCAACAAACGATAAAATCTACAAAACAAAGCAAACGTTATCACAATGTATATATTTACTATTTACAATCAATTAATACTTTCAACAAAGCCATGTTTTTTCTAAATCCTCTTGATTACAACCAAAACTAGTGAATGATTCTACTCGAAATGATTGCAAGTTTATATACTGGTTTATCGTCGCAACTGAGTGAGCGTTATTTTCGATTTAAATTTTGAGTACTTTCTCTAAATCGTAAATATCTTAATAAATTAACCAAAAATAAGTCCAAAATCTTATATAATAATTGTTATTGAGTTCCTCTTCATAATTTATTCATTGAATTAGTTATTTGGAATACTAATAGATACAGGCATATTAAATCAAAAATCAAGTCAACATTAACATCACTCATTAATAAGCGGGGAAATATGTATTACCTTTGCATAGGCTTGTATAAGAAAACGGAAGTTCTAAGTTAAAATATAATCTAATTTAAGCTTACAAAGAAACATTGTAACTAATTTTATCAATATCTATTGAGACAAATTATGTCCAGTTAAATACTTTGGTAATTTTGGACTTTTAAAATACACAACATATTGGGAAAACGATGATTTATTATCCAAGAAAGTAATTTTTTTAATGTTAAAACAGGAAGGTAAAGTCATTTAACTGGCTCATGAATAATTACTATCATACGAGAAATAATTAATATACGCATCTTATTACAGAGACAGACTGTTATTTTTAATTGAATCGTCAAATTTAAAATTATTTATTGCAAGTAAAAGAAAGTATTAAATATTTTTATTATAAATGGGTTACAATTAAAAAGTAAATAATTACTAATTTTAACTTTTGCAGTAGATGAATTTTAACATTTGGTATAAATACAAGTAACAATGCATTGCTGAATCAGTTCACTCGTTGTGTTTGTTCTGTCAAATTATTCAAATTAAACTTTATTTTTCGATATACTTTTGTGTAAAAATGAGTTTCGTACAGGTACATTTTTTTAAGAAAATAACAGAGAAAATGTTTTATTGATTTGAATTGTAATTTTAGATTGCGCTCGTTTGTGGAATTCTGAGCCAAGTTTTTGCATCTCATTTGAATCATTATGGTCATGGATTAGAGCAGCAGCTGGACCAATCGCAAATCTACTCAAATAATTATCATGGACAACATGGACATGTCGTCGATTACTACGCTTATCCCAAATACAAGTTCGAATATGGTGTGAATGATCCACATACGGGAGACATCAAAAGTCAACAAGAAGCTCGCGATGGTGACGTGGTTAAAGGTTTCTATACGTTAAATGATGCCGATGGAACCAAACGAACTGTGCATTATTCAGCCGACAAACACAGTGGATTTAGAGCTCAAGTGCACCGAGAAGGACATGCCGTTCATCCTCAAAACTATCATCACCATCAACATAACAGCCATAACAATTATGCTGTACCCCATTATTAAAAATGTTTTTCTGCTTATTTGTTGTAAATTAATTGTCCATTAAAAATATATTTTCCAGTAAAAACCTGTTTATAAATTATTAATGTTTAATTTTATGTTTTAATCATGAAGAATATAAGAACTACTATAGAGCATTAAAATCAGGGCCGGCTGGGGGTTTTGCGGGGCCTCGGGAAAATATTATATGCGGGGCCCCTTCCTAAAAATTAAGCTAATTCATAAACATAATTTTGTCAATTTATTTAATGAAATATTTATTTCTTCAATGTAACCTGTTGGATAGAAATATCAGTGGATACAAAAGGAGTGAAATATAATCAATTAAAGATAAAAGATGGTTTCCTTATAAGATTTTCTGCGGGTGCGGGGCCCCATGTCGCGCGGGGCCTCGGGGCGAATCCCCGAATTCCCGACGTTTGAGCCGGCCATGATTAAAATTAGTATATAGTAAAGGCGCGATATAAAAAAGACGTTCCTGCTGGATTGGCAGACAAACAAGGATTTTATTTATAGAGATAATCTTAAAACAATGATTTAAATGATATGTATAAAAATGAAACCAATATTTTCAAATTACAGGCTGATTTGTGACTTAGGGTTTCTTATGCTTAACCAGTATCTGCTTGGATATATTCAAATTTACTTCTTGATAATACAAAAGTAAGTATAGCTAAACCAACTCTCCTAGAACGTATAAGAAACTTCAGAAAGTCCATTTAAACGATAATGTTTATTTCTTTGCAATTTTTTTTCGAAATGCATTAAACATTGGCAGACTCTATTAATATACAAAAATAAGTTTTTCTATGAAAATTTTATTGTATATAAAATAGTTTATTATATAATTAATGTTAATATCCAGTTTTTTGTTAATAAGTACAGTAAAATATAGTTAGAGAGGCAATGGTCGCAACCTGATACTCTATTTTTGCATTAATTGATAAATCCTTATCCATTACCCCTCTAACTATATTTAGCAGTTTATTTTCTACTCAGTGAAGCGGACGGGTTACAGAATCTCAAAAATATATGAAAATAGTATCGTGACCGAATAAAATGTTACTGGTTGAACCATTGATGATGAATGATGATAACATGCGATTTTCCAAAAAGGAATTATGGAAACACTTAAAAGAGTTGTTAAAAATGTTAACCTTTGTTTAAAATTAATCTCCTTACTGATCCAATTGTCAAATAGATTTTTAGTGCAGTACTGATGATGAAATTATTGAAAGTCGTGATGCTTGTAATAAGATTTTATCCTTTCAACAGGCATTACTCATAAGTGCATTTCTCAAATCAGAACTGTGCTTACATTTTATTTGGAAAATTTTACGGGAACGAAATCCTAGTTAAAAATTAGTCAGGAATCATTGAAACGTTGAATATTGGCACACGTTTAGTACCCGTTAAGTTTGCAAGATGGTCAAAGAGAAACTATAAGCAAAGAATTGATAACCTTTTCAGCATATACTTACCTCTTTAATTAATTGTTTTTCTAACTAAAAACCATAGATATATGTTAATTAAAAAAAAAAAAAACACTAAATGGTCGAATAATATGTTTCAATAAGAGTTTATTTTTCTTAATGAATGAGTCGTTAAAATTTCAAGGTGTCTTAATTATTTTCTTTACCTACTTGTTAGTAGTTAACACTGATATTTTCAAATCTGAAGGTTCTAATTAACATGAAAAAATATTAAAGGATGTTTAAAATAAGTACATTTCATTGTCTTTTTTGTAAAACATTAATTTCTCAAGCTTTTAAATTTCGAAGAATATAACCATTACAAATTTAAAGAACGATAGCCATTGTAGTTAATAACGTATAGCAAGTCTTATATGTAATTGAAAGCACAACTAAACGTATTTGTTAAAAAATTAATTATTTCAGAGTTTTAAAGTTATTTGATATAAAAATTCATTATCTAGATTTAAATTCCAATTACAAAACACGCAAAATTTTTATCAACTTTCTTTTAAGACCAACACTAATTTATAATAATAAACCATATTAATTAAAAATAATTCACGAAACCAACAAAACTAAGTATAACACTACATAAAATGTTCAATTTAAAATGTTAATTTTTCTCAATGATTGTCGCAAAAAGGGATTGTTTCAAAGGTGTCCAACGAAAAAAATCATATAAAAGTTGAAAAAGTATTCTTCAACAATAAGTTTAAATCAAGACTTGAGCAAATGCACATCATGGCTTTTCTAACAAAGGTAGTAATTTATTTGTTTTAACATTTTTAGTTTTTTTTTTCGTTAAATATTTTTTCTTATAGACTTTAGTTTTCATTGCTTTTGTCACCATCGTCAACGCTGAACATCACTACAATTATGACCACCAATATTCAAATCTTCAAAATTATGAAACTCCATATTATGGATCCCAAAATTATCACGGAATTCCCGCAAACAAACCGCAATTACAAAATCATTATACGAGCTATTATGGCCTCAACCCTTACAAAAATCTCGTAAAGCCCTCGTACCAATATGGTGGAGATAACTTAAATTATTACGGTAGAACAGGCTACAACAATTACTACCATAAAGGAAGTCATGTTTTCGGTTATGATGACATCTCTCATTCAAATACCTACAAAAATCAAGACTACAATAATTACAATTCGGAAAAATACAACAACTACCATCAAACTCCTGAAAAGTATCAACACGCTTATGGAAATTTGCCTTACAATGGACTTTCTACATCTAACTATGGCTATAGTAAATATTACTAAAAAACGTTTTGAATGATACTTCTATTTGTTTAATTGATTATTATTAAAATTGTATTTATTTTAACTTTTCGATCCATAATAAAAATTTCTTAAGCAATTATTGTTTTTTTTTTTCAACTAGCAACTAACCATAATTTCAAGCTATAGGTACCTAATTCAAATACGAGTACATACATATCTTATACATTTAAACGAACAATTGTTGTATTTTTATTATTTTTTTTTTGTATCCCGGATACAGCTCTGATGATTTCGATGAAATTCTCAATATAGAGGAGGTGTGAAAAATCGATTTAGATTGGTCTCATTTCTTTCTGTTTTCAGATTTTTTTATTGCGCGGTATTATGATAAAGCATTTATGAATAAGTGGTTGCCTATCCATTAACAACATGTTAGTAGCTGAATGCTTTGAATTTATGAACAATCTAAATTGTTATTTTATTAGATATTGAATCGTTTTTTATAATGGGTAGAAATTTAAAGTTGATAAATTCATTTTAAAAAATGTTATGTTAACAATCAGAGTCAAGCATATATCCTGAAAATTCAATCGAGAAAAGCTCGGTCACTCAGGTACTATTCAATAATATTGAAAAAATTGAATTACTAGAAGAATTTCTTAAACGTTCGGCAGTTTTAAACGAACGGGAGGGGAGATTTAAATACTGAAATTTTTGTTGCTCTAATCTAATATACTACCTAAGTATTTAAAAACTGTATTAAAGAATTACGGAAAACTAATAAATAGGTTTACTAAAATGATAATAATTAAGGTATATATAGAAGCTACGTAAATCAATTTTAACCTCCAATTTTAGAACAATAGATGAAAAAATCAATTAGTTAATAGTTGATGTTAAAAAGTTCTGCATATGCGAAAGGAATAAATTAATTAAAACCTATTAATTATCGGATCGACTGAAGTCAATGTTTTTGACAAAATATCAATGTGGAAACTATATATTTTATCGTATCTCACCAAGAAGACAAACATTTTATTGTTGAATTGTGATAGGAATACTAATTTATCTTTTAAACATTTTGTTTTAAGATTTATAATAAAACTTCTAAGTTTTATGCACTTGATAATCGTATTAGAATGGTCATTCAGTCTTTTTAAAAAAGTAAATATGCTGTAATAGAATACGTAAGTAGGTACATCTTTTATCTATAACAGAAATTATACGATATATGGCTTCGGTACCCTTTTTACTTTCTTTTACTACTATATAGATAGTAAAGGAAGTATTGTAATCGGGTCGAATTTTCGAATTCGAGCTTTCACCGGAAATACATGTTTTGAGGTCCCCTGAGTCCAAAAAAGTGGTTTTTAGAAACATGTCTGTGTGTGTGTCTGTGTGTGTGTGTGTCTGTGTGTGTGTGTGTGTCTGTGTGTGTGTGTGTGTGTCTGTGTGTGACAGCCATATCGTATCGAAAACCTTACCCGAATTTCACCAAACTTGGAAATTTGCCTTTATATTATGTCTAGTTGTGCCGCGAAGCTTTTGGTTGAAATCGGTTAACCGAAAGCTTCACTTTACTCTTGGCGTTTTTAAGCTTTTTCAAGTTTTTTCTAAAATGGCTCCAACGATTTTCTTTAAACTTTCTACAGTTTTTAGACTCATTAGTGGCTACAACTTTTATTTGAAACTTTTTCCTGGGAAAATTCGAATAAGGACGGTTCTGGGGTTAAGGTTGGAAATCCGTATACGTATATGTACATATAAGCTATATAGTGTATAAATATTACTTTCTTTTACTACGTACTAGTAAAGGTAGTATTGTAATCGGATCGAATTTTCGAATTCGGGCTTTCACCGGAAATACATGTTTTGCGGTCCACTGAGTCCAAAAAAAGAGCTTTTAGAAGCATGTCTGTGTGTGACAGCCATATCGTATCAAAAGCTTCATCCGAATTTCACCAAACTTGAAATCTGGTCTCCATATTATACCTAGTTGTGCCGCGAAGCTTTTGATTGAAATTGGTTTACCGAAAGCTCTACTTTACTCTTGGCGTTTTTGAGCTTTTTCAATTTTTTTCGAAAACGGCTCCAACGATTTTCTTGAAACTTTCTATAGTTCTTAGACTCATTAGTGGCTACAACTTTTATTTGAAACTTTTTCCTGGGAAAATTCAAATAAGGGTGGTTCTGGGGTGAAGGTTGGGAATTCGTCTATACATATAGCCCGATAGGTTGTATGCATATAGTTCTATTTATATGTATTGTTTCAAAGTGCTTATATTTGTTTTAACTAACAGCGAGTATTTTCATAAATGAAAGTAAAAGAAAGTAGTGTGACGCCTCGCACCAGATATTTTAGAGATACATACATACATACTTCGTCAATTAAATTGCATAAATTATTATAGTTATTTAAAAATTCAAGTATTCATTCCATATAATATTTTCTTAAGTTCAGTCAAACTGTAATTTTGAATCTTTGACAAATTACTTTTTTACTTGTTTTTTTTTTTCTATGGTAGTCATATTTTTGTATGAAATTAATGTTTTCTCCATAAATTCTAGTATGCATTATTAAGATTTCTCAATTTTTTTTATTTTTTTTTTGAAACAATAGCTTAAATATGTTTTGATTAAATTATTCGAAAATGGGCCAAATATTTGAAAATAAATTAATTTATTAAGAGCTTACGTCATAAGAATTAAAAATTGTAAAACCACACATGTGATAGAAAGTACCTATCGTATACCTAAATGTATAGTATAGTGAGTAAATGAATAAATACATTGTATTGTTATTTTGGTAAAAAGTGTAATGCAAGTAAGCGCCAATGTAATTGAATCTTGTTAATAATTTATGTTATACAATATCAAAATGGCTGTAATGTTCAGTGAAATGCAACGCTATAATACAAATTTTAGACCCCAACTAGACTATATAAAGTTGAACCACTCGATTATTGTCATACATTCAAGCAAGTGTTCTCAAACACACAGGAAGCTAAAGAAAAATATAAAAAAAATCATTTATCAAAATGAAATCTTTTCAAGTAAGTAAAACTTTAAAATTGATTAAGTGATGACGAGTTTTGGTATAATTTTGATTTTGGATTTTCTCTAGGTAATCGTTGTAATCGCGTTCATTGGCGCTGCTCAAGCTGGTCTTCAGCATTACGATGCCTCACATAATAACGCCGCCGTGGATTACTACGCTCATCCCAAATACCAATTTGTATACGGTGTCCACGATGCTCATACTGGCGACGTTAAAACACAGCACGAAACTCGCGATGGCGACGTCGTTCGCGGATATTATACGTTGAACGAGGCTGATGGCACTCGACGAGTTGTTCATTACACGGCTGATGATCACACGGGTTTTAATGCTCAAGTGCAGCGCGAAGGTCATGCGGCTCATCCCCAGAATTACCAGCAACACCACCACGCTTACGACGCGGGACATAATTTGTACAATCATTACGACAATGCTCATCTTAATCTACATGGATATTGAAACAATCAAAATTTTATCTAAAATTATTATTATGTAGCTAATTTTCATTTTATTTTTTTATTAAATGAAACAGTTGTTCAAACCTTAAATGCTGAGTTTTTCTATTTATTTTAATTGATAACCAACATTTGTTTTTAATTGAACCAATGAGACTATAATCAAGTTGAAATCATGGACTGTTTCGTTGCTTCTCACAAAGCACCGAAATAATAATTAGGCTTGATTTTTCGTATGAAGTTATTTAATAATCTAGCGATTGCATATAGTAGTATTAGCTGATACATACCCACTTTGCTGAAAATATATAAATTAAACTGCTTGTTTGCTAGAAACCTTCATAACAAACTATAAAAAATATTTTCAACTATTTTATTAAAACGCATTTAACTACTTTTTTTCTAAATTATTAATCATAAAAATACAGTCGAATTGAGAACCTCCTTTTTTTGAAGTCGGTTAAAAAGTACTGGTGTTATTTTTAGACATTTTTTTTACAAAATATATTATCCTGCCCGGATCAGCAGAGGTCTGCTGTGCACAGGCTTGTTCATTTCGCTAATCTCATATTCACTTTATGGGTGTACACTGTACAACCCTAACGCTTCATTATCTATATCGTTAGTTTATATTTTTACTGATCTTGAGCCTTACATGGGCCTTAATTGTCCTATTGAGCTAGCTGCCCCCAGCCAAATCCTTCGGGTATATTCGTTTTAACCTCCTTGTTACAGGTGCATAGCCCATTTGGAGAGGGATTGCGTTAGGACAGCTAGTCAATCTTTTGAAGAGTCCGGCTGACAGGTTCTTCAATGCGTCGCAAATTGTTGGATCGCACTCTCTGTGCAGTTGGTTGTTTCGTACGTACCATGAAGCCCTTGTTGCCATCCTTATTATCCTGTTCTGTAGTGCTTAGAGTCTTTTTATTTTTGATGGGGCCGCTACTGCCCACACTGGGCTAGCATACAGCAGTATAAGTCTAACCAAGCTTTTGTACAATAGTATAGCGCATTCGACTTTAAGTGAGGATTTCCTATTCATTATGGGATAAAGCTTGGTTAGCCTAGCGGTCTTTAGACATTAAAACCATTCATATAAAATGTCATCAAAATCCGTTCTACTATTTTAGTAGAGTAAATAAAAGTAGCCTTTCAAAGAAAATGTCTCAGATATATTTATTGCAGTGACGTCACTACTTGTATCCTTGGTTAGGAATACATTGCAAACTCAGTAGAGTTTTGGATTGCTCACTTGTTAAAAGAAATATCACATTCTGTATTATTAATGGAGTCAATGTTTCGAAAAAAAAATGACCAAGGGTTAATGGAATTCAAAAACTAAGTAGCCAAGAACCCTCTACGAAAAATTCCGCATCAAATTTTCATATTGCTATTCTGATACGATCAGTAATTTTTACGTGATTGAGCCTCAAAAAATTGTCTTTTTATTATTTTATTATCTATTAAAGATATTCTTGAAACATTGTTGATATTTGCAATAGTGTAGTGTCGCTAGACCTAGTTTAAATTTCCTGATTCTGATATATCGGTATAGTAAAGGAAGAAAATAAGGAAGCTCGCAAAAGTTTAATAAGCATAAAAATAATAAGAAAGAGAAATAGGCGTTTTTAGGTAAAAGCTTATCTCCGCCATGTTTTAAAGTATTGATTATTGTATTGATCTTATAAAGTTAGTTTTGCAATACAATGCGAAAAAATTGTTTTGATTCATCATAATTAATTCTCCCTAATAGATTTTCAATTTTAATTGTTAATTTAAATAATGATTAGTATTCGGTATTCGGCCGAATAGTACACACTATTATTTCGGCTATTTCGGCCGAATATTAAAAAATGCAGCTGAATAGGCCGAATAAGTAGTAGCCGAATATTCGTTGCATCTATATAAATATATAAAAATAAATCGCTATTTCCTTGGTCATCGCATCACGCGTGAATGGATGGGCCAATTCGGATAATTTTTTTTCCAAATATTCGTGTAAGTCTAAGGATGGTTCTTATGGAGAAAAAAATTATCCAGAAAAGTGTCAAAATCCCATTTCCTTTTTTGAATTTCAAACAATGACAATTTAAATTATATAATTTAAGTTATTATTGTGTTGTAATATAAACGAATGAAAACGAAAATAAAAGAATGTTGATATTTTTGTCATAAATTCCTTTTGTATTTAAAGGAAAATAAAATACGTTCAAATTAAAATATATCTGTGAATAAATATTGTAAATCTTTTTTTCTTATTAAAAAAAAAATTGGGATCCGGAATCGTACCCAGACCCTTCGCTTGAGCTACATAGTGTTTTATCCTTATGCTATGAAGCAAAACAAAATTATTGAAAATTAAAAAACTTAAACTATAGGGTTTGAAAAATAATAATATTAATTCTGGCGATTCTATTAAGGATATTGGGATAAAATTATTAAAGAATACGGACTAAAAAATAAGGAACTAAACTAGTATACCACTCGAGAAAGTACTGCGGTAGGCAGAGCAGACCGTTTTTGTAGTTTACGTCTCTTAAGAAATGTGCATCAAATTTACAGAAAGTTTTGTTTTTTTTTTTTTTTAATTATAAAGGTGTACCATATCAAGAATTCAAAATACATGCGCAACACAACTAAATAATCTGAAAATATCTGAATAGGTATTTTAGTTAT
Source organism: Sisyra nigra (assembly GCA_958496155.1). Lineage (NCBI taxonomy): Eukaryota > Metazoa > Arthropoda > Insecta > Neuroptera > Sisyridae > Sisyra > Sisyra nigra. Next base: position 134,509 of record OY292315.1, read on the forward strand.
TTAAAATTATTTATATTTGTTATTAACAAAATTTTAACAATCAAAGTGAAGGGTTAAACAATTTATTTTAAATTTAAAACAATGAAATAGTTTTTTTTTGTTGAATGTTAAAAATCGGAATTTAATTTGTAACTTTGATACATGAACAACACAACTATATCTGAATATAATGAAAAAGCAAGAACAAACGATTTTAAATTTATATTCATAGTTAAGACAGGAAAACGTCTGTCGGGTCCGTTATAACATATATAAATCGGCAAAAGTTTGCAACTCAGTACCGATTAACTATTAAACTGTTTTATTTTTCCGCTAAGTCCACTTTACGTCCACTAATCTTAATTGAGGCCTATCTAAATAGTTCTTAATTTTAAGGTTTGTCTTTCTGTAATTATCTCCCAACTGGCTACCTACTGTTAACGAAGAAGGAGTTGTTATTATGTCTCTAAATATTATTTCTTTTTATTTAAGGCGATCATGACCTTTCAATCTCTTTGCCTTCAATGTTCTATATATTTTAGAGATTCATTTTAAGCGCTATTCATTTAATTTTATCGATTGCCCTTTATGAATTTTTCGTTGATAAACTTAAATTTAAATGTTATTTTTTAGCAATATTTATGGTAGTTATTGAATAAAACGTTTTCTGAACCCACTATTAGCAGACAAGCTAACAATCAGCGTTAACAATTAACAAACAACGTTTGTCGGGTCCGCTAGTATTTTATAGTAACAATTTTTAATTATTTTCATTTTTAACTTTTAAAAGCTGATTTCTCACGTTACTGTGTAAAGTGAACGTATCGGTATAAAAAGATACAATATGTTACTAACCTAGAAACATTCCTAGCTCCTGAGGAATAGTAATCAACAAAATTTGTGTATTTAATTTCTCCCTATTTATCCATATTATAATGATTGATAAATACTGATTGATTAAATCCTTGAAGATAAAAACATGTGATTTGAAAGTCTTATTCCTGAGAAAACCGTGATCTACACTAAAAATAAGGAAAGGTTTTTCGAAATGTTACCGTAAGACTATAATGACCAAAATGTTGCAATTTATTCTTATCAAGGATAAAATGTTTTATTTTTATTTTAGTTAAGTATCGTAACAACTAATTATCTAAATTATAAATCCAATTTTATTTTATAACCGAGTCCTGTTAACGCACTCTCTTAAATCAAAATAGTAACTTTCGACTACAAATAGTGACTATTCACTATTTTGTAGTGAAAAGTATACCACCAAATTCAAATAGTGGTATTATATGTCTAGTGGCGATTTAAGAGAGCAACCATAAAATTACGCAAAAGTGTAACATTTAACTTTAAAAATTATAAATAAAAAGGTGAGTAGATTTGTTAAAACACAAGAAAAAAACATTTAAATTTACTAATTTTTCAATTTATTTAGTGCATATTATGCTCTCTTAAATCAAAATAGTGACTTTCGACTACAAATAGTGACTATTCACTATTTTGTAGTAAAAGTCACTATTTCGATTTAAGAGAGTGTTTACAACATTAGGTTTTCAATAAATTGGTCAAAATCATTCGCTTCAATAGTTATGCCCATATTGTCCATTGTAATTGTAGTTAGAACGATAAGTGTTGTGCGCATTGTAAGCGTTGTCAATGGCGTAGATTCGATGAGGAGCGAAGGAAGTATAGCCTGGATTAACGTAGGATGAAGCTTGGTTGTAATTGTATCCATTGTTATGATATCCAGAGTTGAATTGTTGAGAAGAACGTTCGTAGTTAGCATTGTAAAGCGATGGCGGGCTTTGTTGGTTGTATTGATTCTGTTGGTTTGATTGATAGTTATGAGGATGAGCAGCATGTCCTTCGCGTTGTACCACAGCGTTAAATCCTGTGTGATCATCAGCGGTGTAATGAACAATTCGACGAGTTCCATCGGCTTCGTTTAACGAATAAGATCCACGAACAACGTCTCCTTGACGAGATTCTTCTTGAGTCTTAACATCTCCGGTATGCGAGTCGGCAACACCATATTGATAATTGTAATGAGGAGCCGAATAATAGTCAGATGATTGATGTTGGTCATGAATTGGTTGAGCTTTATAATTGGAATGACTTGCTTGAGCCAAATTTAAGTTATTCGTTGGAATATAGGCTGATTGAGCAATTGCCACACAGGCAACAAACAAAATAACCTAAAAAAATTATTATTTAAATAAAACAATAAGATTTGAATTTGTATAAACTTACTTTGAACACCATGTTATATTTTGTTAATTGTTGAGATTGTCTGTCCGAAGTAACTATGATTAAATTAGTACTAGCATCTGTTTATATACTTACAAATTGTTCTTGTTCGTAATATACCCTTAATGTCACGTTTGACTTAATTTCATTCTGGTTTTGTGACGCGGAGAATTAGGATATTTACTTGGGTTCAACACCTTCACTTTTACATATGTGAGACGAGAACTTTTTTTTAGTTTTTTTTTTTTTTTTAGTGAAAAATGTAATTTAAGACGATTTCTTTACATTTTCAGTTTGCACTTTATTATTTTATGTTGTGTCATCAACATTGTATACACTTCTATTCTTACCATAACATATTTTCATAGTTAGATGTTATTTGTTATTTAACTGGAAAAAATTAAAAATTTTTCCTCAAAATCAATAATGCAATAAACACAAATGTTTAACGTGAATATTTTGAAAGCTCTGTATTTAAATCTTTAAGGAAAAACAACCTTCAGATCATATCTTGTTTGTGTGGCTAATATTAGATAATCAGGAAGATATATTATTCCAAGGGTATTATTACCAATATTGAACTATAATATTTCATAGATATGCCGAAGAGAATAAAAAACTACAATCATTGCAAACAGTTATTAATTCTTAAGATATTATAAATTTATTACGTGAAAGTAAATGTGATAGTTGCCACCTAATTTTAACTGACCAAATAGGCTTGTTCGAAATCCAGTCAAGCGTACTATTAGGGGTAACATATAAACTTTTGCACGCTATATATACTCGGTTGCAAATTGTTTCAAGTCAGTTCTCAAACTACTAACAATTCAAACACTAAAAATGGTTTGCAAAGTAAGTAAATATATACCTATTGTAATTGTTTAGTTGAGATGAAAATCATTTTCGATTGTTTGTCATTCAGGTTGCTCTTCTTGTCGCTTGTTTGGCTGTAGCTCAAGCCGCCAATCTTCCATATTATGGTGGTCACCATGCGGATCATGCTGTTGACTATTATTCAGCGCCGCATTACAATTACCAGTATGGTGTCCACGATGCTCATACTGGTGATGTTAAGAGCCAGGAAGAGTCTCGTGATGGAGATGTTGTTCGTGGCTCGTATTCGTTGAATGAAGCCGATGGAACTCGTCGTGTTGTTCACTACACGGCTGATGGCCACAACGGTTTCAACGCTGTCGTACAACGTGAAGGACATGCCGCTCATCCTAGTCATGCTGCCGCTCCTCATGGATACGGTTATGCTGCCCATAGCTACGGCTACGCTGCTCCAGCTCACTACAACGACCACCATGGTTTTGCCTCATCGTATGCCAACGCTCGCTCTGTTCATCACACATCTCACGCTCATCCAGCTGCCAACTACTACAATAACTATTACAACGGATACAATGGATACCATTATTAAATTTTTATATCATAATTACTCAAATACTTCACAATTGAAATATATTAATTGAAGAAAAATTATTATCTATCATTTTATTTTATCGCTTATATCCTGGGTAAAACCATCACTTGTTCCTTTAAGAAATTGTCCATTTCTTAATTTTAATTTAAGTTAATTATATTTTAGCTACAAATGAATCTATGTTCAAAATAATTTTCTAAAGATTTAGTCGTTCTTAAAAACCCGCGATTTATTATTTACATTTTTTTTTTGCATAATGATCAATACAAGTTGCTGTCGCAGAAAGAATGATTGTATGCTAAAATGGTAAGTAGGTACTTCATTCCTTATGTAGCTTTTTTAAAGCACTTGTAAAGTTGAAACCAAAAACACAGTATTAAAATCTGCTAGGCTTATGGTTTGTTCTACACATTAAAACATTAATTTAAAAAAAAATTTAATGAAAATGTATACAAGAAACATAAGAATGTTTAAAATCAATAATTAAAAATGGTGTTGAATTTTGTAAAGATATCCATAGCCATTAGTCAAATGCGATTTTTCCAAGTGCGAGGGATTTTCCAATTGGTACGACCCGAGCGATTCAAAATTGTTAAATCCACTTGTGTATGATACAGGATGGAAGGTTTGTGAATGATAATAATGGCCAGTGGAACGATCGTAGTTTTGAGGATGAATAGCATGTCCTTCATGTTGAACTACGGCGTTGAACCCATTACGTCCATCAGCTGTATAATGCACAATTCTTTTGGTTCCATCTAATTCATTCAAATAATAAGATCCTTTAACCGAATCACCATGACGTGTTTCTTGTTGCGCTTTAACATCGCCTGTATGAGGATCATTGACACTGTACTCAAATTTATAGTTTGGACTTGCAAAAGATGTGTCTTCCACTTTAATTGGAGCTTGCAAAGGCTGCGATGGAAAAATAGATGATTGAGCTATGGCTAAGAAAGCCAAAAACACGAAAACCTAGAAAAAAGTAGCTAATATATAAGTTTATTGAAAATATTTTTAATTCTACTTACTTTAATTGTCATCCTTAGGTTTTATCAAGGTATTTGATTCAACTGACATTTGCTTAGTTTTCGTCGTCTTTATATATCATATAAAATTGGGGAAATGTCTTAAAAAATAACCCTTAACTTTCCACCTGAGTAGATTTTAATCAAAAATTGAAGGAATCATTGTATTTAATTGATTTTTTTATTGGAATTTAGGCAATCACTTATAATGGTTTATGCTCGTGAAATAAAAATGTTAATTGCTTATAAAAATTTTAATTACAAAGTAATACCAATAGGTAAATGTAATTTCTGTAAAATTTTTCATTTCTTTTTTGGTACAATTAATTACGAGAATAAGAAAAACTTTTAGGTAAATCAAAGAGATATTTTTTTTACATTTTATAAGGGCTGTACATATTTGTAACGATAAAAATCAAATTTTTGAATTTGACTATTAATTAATAAAATTTCCTATGCGGTGTGTAATATTTTTTTTTCTATTGTTAATAGCGCCGAGGTTTTTTCATATTAGGGAGTATTCTTGTCCTCCAAATAAATCTGTGAAAGTAATTTTAAATAACATCGGTGAATATAAACGTTATAGAATTTTTATCTGAAAATAAATAAGTTTCAGTGTTTACCTGAAAATTCCAAGCAAATCTGAATATTTATGTGTATTCGGAGGACGATAATTATTCACTTTTTGAGCAATGATAGCACGTTTTCTCCAAAAAGACACTTTTCTCATTTTATCACGGTTGTTATCACAGTCTCAAACCGATAATATTGTCTGCTCAATAAATTCTCTTTTATAATTAATAAATTTAAATTTAACAGTTAAATTTTTAAATCAATTATAACAAAATATTGTTTTCAATTGTTGACATTTTAAATTAAACTATTAACTTCAGAATATAGATTTTAATTAAAGGATCATTAACTTAGTTCAAAATCTTAATGTAAATAATTAAAATGAGTATTGGAAAAAGAAATTATTTATTTTCTAGACTAACTTTTCCTTCATTAGATTTTCCCAAGCTTTAAATGTTTCTCTATTCAGTAGGTCTACTTAAAAGTTATAGATAATGTGTCCTAAATAGATATAAATGTGATTAAAGTCGGAAATGTATTTGCACTTAAAAATAGAATTATGCAACAATTTTAACATCTCGTGTTACAATTTTTTCAGTACACATTTTCTTGTAGATACTGGAAGTAGACATAAAGCTATGCGGTTAACACAAATCTAATATATCAGGTTTCGTTTCATGAAATTTAGTAACTTAATCTAAGACAAATGTAGTGCATTTTTTTATAATTTGGCTTAGTTTCGTATATAAGCTCGTTGCAAACCTGCATCAAATCAGTCTAGTCAATTCTCCAGACTTAGAAAAACCATTTGGAATAATAATTCAACAATGTTGAAGGTGAGAATATTTAATTTTACAATATACTTTTAAGTTTTAATATGGTTTTCTGTTTAGATATTTTTGTTTGTCATGTGTTTGGCTTTTGCCCAATCAGCCAATCTTCCCGCTTTGGGAAACAACCAGCATGGACATGCCAGTGCACAATTGACTTCGTATACTGTAGCTCCCGCTCATGCTACTGACTTTTACACACCTCCGCATTACAACTACGAGTACGGTGTTCATGATTCCCATACGGGAGATGTAAAATCTCAGCAAGAATCGCGTCAAGGCGATACAGTACGAGGATCATACACGGTGAATGAAGCCGATGGAACTCGTCGAGTTGTTCATTATTCCGCCAATGATCATACGGGATTCAATGCGGTCGTCCAACATGAAGGACATTCAGCACATCCTCAAAATCAACAATTCCAAAACCACCAAACTCACCAACAATCTCAACCATCGAGTTCCAATAATCCACATTTCCAAGCCAATCAACCACAAGCTAATACTCACAGTGCCTACCAACATCAAGGACATGCTTCTTCCTTTGTCCAGCCAGCAAATCTCAATCATGGAGAACATTACAACTATCCAAACAATCAAAACTTGTATGCCAATGCTCGAGGTAATAACTACAATCAAAGATATCATCATTGATCTATTTCGATCGATATTATCTACTGTTTGAATGAAACATGAATAAACAGATTTGATTAAAAGCAGGTTTTATTTCTTATTTTCAACTTCTTCCTTTTTACATTTAGAACAAAAAGTATATGTTTAGAATTGCATCTGAAATGCAATTTTATTTACAACTCGAAATATTTTACAGAATACATAGTAGGTACAGACAATAGAAGTAAAAGTTCAACAATATTAAAGGAACGCATTTCGTAATAGACTGCCTTAAAAACGTAAAGTAAATTTACTGAAGTATATTATATTATGCATGTTTTGTACGTACATCTAATTTTCTTTTTATTTAATAAACTTTAAATTTCCAAACTTAATTTCATATACATTTATATACTTCAATGAAATTTTTGAATAATTTTAATTTTTATGCTCTTTAACTAACGAGGCCGGATGTTGGTTTAAATTGCCGTACGTTGAGCAAGTTGTTTGTACTTTATAGAATTCGAAAATATCTACTCTTGAATGGATGAAGCAATTACTTAGTTCGAACAGTTGTATGGTAATGTATATCAAATACAGGTAAACTCATTGTGTTTGAAAAGTTTATTTTTCAGTGAAGTTCTCAAAGGGAATTTCAAGGTTCGATGATTTTTTATTAAAACATAAATATATTTCTGATACGAGTAATTCATTAATATCTTATTTGAAGTTTTCTTCAAAATCAATTTAAGTAGTTGATAGGGAAATATATTAAGTATTTTATTGAAGTCAAAAATTTCAGGATTAATATGTTAATTTATTTAGGCCAAAAGTTATATATATATATATATATATATATATATATATATACAATAATAAATATAATTTTCAGTTTCAATAATATTTTCCATACTGATTTGTATGATGATCGTAGAAAGAATTGTCAGGAGTATTGTAAGCATAGTATTGGATCATTTTGTATGGAACATGAATGTCGTTGTATCCTTGTACATTTTGATAATTGCTTTGGTGTTCATACTGAGGTTTCGAATAGCTTCCGAAACCATTGTATTGTTCATACTGCAATTGGTGATGTTGATTTAATTGTGATTTATATCCATTATGAAAACCTTTATAGTCAAGATAAAGTTTTGTATTTTGATATCCTGTGGCACCAGCATGAGAATAACCGTCATGTTCTTTCTGCACGTACGCATGAACCAAAGTCAGAAAAGCAACCACTACAAAAAGCTGCAGAAAATAAAAACATTATTAAAAAAACTGTATTGCATTAGAGTTATTTACAATGTGTACTTACTTTGTAAGACGTCATATTGCTGTAAGAATTATTGGAACTATACTAAATTTTAAAAAGATTCATGTGACTTTTATATGATACTTTGAAATAAGAAAACTTGCAGAAATTAATAAATTAACATTTATTAAATCAAAAACATATCATATTGTTTTACGAAACTCAATTATTTTTGGCTTAATTGCATTTTAAATTAATATATTTGTAAATTGTTGCAATTTTTTCAAAGAGAAAGAGTCAGAAAGTATTGTGTAAGAAATTAAAGTAAAGTGAAATTAAAAAAAAAATCAATTTTATGTAGGTAGGTATATACAGATATGCAAGCTTTATTATTTATAAACCATAATTAATTAGATAGATGTTATTGAAAATCTTATTTTTTTCAATTAATCAAATTCCCAATTTTATAAGTCAAATAGTCGATGCTTCAAACTCTTTATATTTTTCCAAGCATCTTCTGTTGTACGTTTATACCAAAGTTTACGGTATTGAGCATTCTTTATTTCTTTTCAAACAGATTAAGTGTTATTACATTTTCGTTTTAATTCAAACATAATCAGTTCTAATTGAATTACGCAGCCTTGAATTATAGCTTTATTTATTGTGTGCAACATTTAATTTAGTAATTTCAAAAAGAAAAAAAATTATCTAGCGATTGTATCGAAAAATGTTTACTTCTTTTCTTGTACTGATTATTTTCAAAATCTATTTCATCATTCGAACAAAGGAAACGCCGAATATTATTCTAAGGAATCGTAAGGGCTTTGACGCGAGGCGTAAGACTTCAATGAAATGGAATAGAGAAATTTTCTCTTGCTTATTTAACATTGAAAAATGAAATGAAACATAGATATTATGTAACAAAGTACTTGCGTATATGTGAAATTGAAAGCAGTGTATCATGAAAGAAATTGATATATTTAAGAGTTCGAGAAAAAAAGAAATGACGTTTTACACCCTCGCAATTTACGTTTGTCAAGTCATTGTATGTTCTCAATAAATATAATATTGACAGATTTGATAATACAATGATAAAAAGTGAAAGGACCAAAGAGTAAATCACACAATAACATAGAGATATTAACAAATTCAAGTCAGTCGGATTCAGTCATTCGTAACGATGGACAATCATATACGAGTAGTTACATAGTTAAGGAACGTTGTTTGGGGGACTTTCGTGAAAAGTATATAAACGTTGCACGTTGTTCTTCGACGTATAGTAAAACGCCAGTTGTGTGATACGGAATTTAAAATCTCAACACTCAAAACCATGTCTTTCAAGGTACCTATTTGAAATTGGTTTTCCTTGTGTGGATTTAGTGAAAATTATTAGTGATATGTGGGTGGATAACTTTTGTCTTCATGTCTATTTTTTATTTAAGGTTCTCGCCTTCGCTGCGTTTGTCGCTGTAGCGCAAGCTGGAGTTATCCCGAGTCATGGTTACGCTGCTGCTCCTCTAGCTTATGCCCCGGCTGCTTATGCTCATGGACACGGCCATGGTCACGATATCGACTATTACTCACCACCTCATTACAAGTTCGAATACGGTGTCGCCGATCCCCATACTGGAGATGTAAAATCGCAACATGAGACTCGCGAAGGGGATGTTGTGAAAGGATACTATACATTGAATGAGGCTGATGGTACTAAGCGTGTTGTTCACTACACCGCTGATGATCATAATGGATTTAATGCCGTTGTTGAACGACACGGTACTCCAGTGCACCCAGTTGCACACCATGCACCCGTCGTTGTCGCTAGTCACGCGCCTGTTGCCCATCTAGCCTATGCACATGGAGCCCATGGATATCATCACTACTAAACAAATCTTCCTGTAACATATTTATGCAATAAAATTTTTACTTAAATCACTGCATTTTCTTAAAATTCCTCAACCAAGAATAAGAATTATTATCAAAACTTTTCCAGAAAAAAAAAACATAATATAACAAGAGTAACATTTTGATTAGCAAACATCTTGTGCATACTAAATTAAGTAAGTACTCGTATATATTAATGTGAAAGATAGTCTTTGTTCCACAATGAAACATTAACATATCTTTTACCTTTTAATTTTAACATAAAAAAAATAATTATACTAGTTAAGTCTTTACAGTCAAAACAATAATAATAAGTCTCATTTTTTAAAAAATATTTCTTAATATAAAGTGTTCAACTTTTATTTATATTATAACATACAATGAATTACAAAGTACTTAACTATGAGAAAAAATGTGTATTACATTATAATGCAAGAAATTGGTAATGAAAGACAAAAACCGTTTTGTTTTTTCTTTCTTCTTTTGCATAGTATTGGCAAGAAAGAGAAATCTAAGCTTGACAAAAAAAAAAAGAAATATAGCTGAATTTTTGCAAAACTATTCTATTATTGCTGTTTTAGCACCAAGACTAATTAAATGTGTTCTTATTCAATTAACCATATTAGTTTTGTCATAGAAAAAAATTACTCTTAATAACATGATACGGTTGTCACTCTACGAATTTCTTCAAAGCCGATGGCGATAGATTGAGAAATCTGAAAATTGAAACAAATTTTCTTCTAATTGTTTCTACAAGTAGGTACAATTTAAAATAAAACGGGTAATTAGTTGTTAAGAAAAGTCCACATCAAACCGCCGACCGCACGTCACCGAACGCAGCCCATCACCGACTTGTTATTGCCAAACGATGTTTTGATGATAATTTGTTATTGTGAATTTCAATGCTCTATTTTGGCTTATCGATATACGGCTGCGGCAACGGTGCGACAGAGACGAAAAACACAATCAAGTGATTACGAACGTGCTTCTCTCTAATTAATATATTTAAAACAATTAAACTTATTATACTTTTGTACTTTTAATTCTTACTTTTCATGTGCCCTTAGTTGTTTACTTTTATTATTGAATTGTGAATTGATTTTTGGTTGATTTTTGGTTGACTTTTATTCTTTTTGTGTTTGTTAATAAACTAAAATTATATTAAACTTAAGTGTTGATTTCACGTTTGACTGGAATGGTTATTACCCTATTTTTTTTGTTTAAATACATAACATTAGTTTTACTATTAAAGTTGAATAAATTTTTCACTGCGTTTTCTTATATAATATGGCCATCTTTTGAATTAAAAGTGAAATAGAATGTTTGCCTTCAATTAACCTTGGTTAATTGTATGATTAGTGATCAATGGTGTAAGTTATAGAATAAAATGTTGAATGAACAAATTAATAATAACATTATGGAAATAGTTGTTGCTTTCGTTTTCTAGTAGATGGCACTATTTAGAACAAGTGAAGGTACCTCAATAATTATTAAAGCTTTGGTAAGCTTTATATAACGGTGTAGGAAGACTTCAAATGAGTTTTAGCATTAAATTTATATCTAATTAGGCTTTTTCAATAAATGAAGTAGTACATAATTACTTATTTGAATTGTGATTTTTGATTTATTGATCTTCATATATTTGTCTAATTTTCACTTTCAATAAAACAAAAAATATAAAAGGAAGATTTAAATACAATACTATCTATTACAATATGGATATTTAAAGTTTTTAACCATGTTGATCTACGCAATAAACTCAAATATTATGTCTGAATAAAATTTATAAGTACGAAGAAAGAGAATGTCTCTAAGAAATTTTTTCATAATTTCAAGTCTCAGCCTAATTATTTTCTGGTCAAATCGATAAGAATATACCTAGGTATAGCTCTTCATATTTTCAATCCTTTATAATCAATTACCAAATGCAACAAACGCCCCAAGTAAATTATTTTTTCAATAACATTCCGCACATTTCATCAACTTTAAGCGTACATTTTCTATTGCCTTGATTTTCTTTTGTAATCTCAATGTCGTTTTCTTATTCTATCTCTTTTGTTTCCTCTCTCATTGTATGAAGAAATAATACACTTCATATACACATACCGTATGACATGGAAGTGTCGATTTCAATTAATATAGATAAGATTTTTTTGATTATTTTTAAATATTTTTATTTTTGGAAAGAAATGAAATGCTTTTATTTACAAGAAAATGTCGGAGGATATTTACAGAATGAAGAAGTCTTTGTTTAGTAGTGATATCCGTGATGGTAGGCGAGGGGGGCAGCATATTGTCCAGCATATCCGTGAGCGTAGGCTCCATGATATCCATGACCGTAACCGTGGGCGTAGGCGGCAACGGGAGCAGCAACGGGATGCACAGGAACTCCTTGCTTTTCAACGACAGCATTGAATCCGTTGTGGTCATCGGCGGTGTAGTGAACCACGCGACGAGTACCATCAGGTTCATTGACGGAATAGTGTCCCTTAACAACATCTCCAACGCGGCTTTCAGCTTGGGATTTAACATCTCCAGTGTGGGGATCAGCAACACCATATTGATAACTATAATTAGGAACTGAATAATGATCACCAGCATATCCATATCCCTGTCCAGCATATCCTATTCCAGCATAACCAAGACCCGCGTAGCCATGGCTAGCATATCCTAATCCATGTCCATAACCAGCGTATCCTAAACCAGAATATCCGGCATTAACTGCCGCTAAGCACGCCAAGAGAGCCACCAACTAGAAAAAATCACCAAGTATTAATAGTTATTTACAACAATTGCTTGAAACAATTAAATACCTTAAAAGCCATTTTGTTTTGTTGTTGTTGTATTGTTTTAATTTACCAAATTTTATAATTGACTTTATATACTCAAAATGTTTCCCTACCCCCATCACTACAACCACCTGCTACTATCATTTTACTATCGTCATGCGGCCAACTGTACCATATCCTTTTTTGCAAACGAACATTCTCTTGTTGTAAAAACGGAATGGGCTTAAACAAAATTCGTATTTGACGTGATTCAAGGCCAATGATATGTACAATTTCTTAAATACTTGCAAAATTACACGTGTAGTTATCTTTGTATGTACGTGTCTACATAATAAAATCTATGCATGTGTATATTATAGAGAAAAGGTTGGATTAATTTTTAGAATTTCATAATTATAAAATGACGATTGTGTGTTAGGAACGGTAGTAGTGGTGTGCTATAATATAGACTTCCGCGTTTTATATCTACTTTTTTTGTGCAAATGGCTGAATTAAAGGTTGTTCAATACTTACGCTTGAGGCCTGAGAACATTTGGTAACCTGTTTAGATTTTAGGTTCTAGATAGAAAAAAAAGCTATAAACTTAAGAGTTAGTGTAGTTTCTATTAATATTTTTAGAACATATATTTAAAAGTCGAAAGAATCAATAATCTTGATAAATATCTTCTTTTTTTCTAATTTATATCTTTTTAAATAATATACTGTAGGTAGTAGGTAATAGATTATTACATTTTTAGGATAACCCTGATAAATTTTTATTAAATTTTCTTATTTTATTTTTTATTTATACAGTCAATATTCCGTTTTAAAAATTCATACAAAACAATTAGATATATTAAGAGTTATTATTTGAAAGGTTTGATTTATGCATTTTCTCAGATAATAACGTATATAAACCCCATCAATGACGTAGTGTAGGCGTGTACCTGCCTTCATCTACTCGTATATTGACAACATCAACAACACAATCACTTACTTAAAAAAATTAACAAGTAATTCTTTTAAAAGTGCAAGCAAACAAAAAACCTATGACAAATCATACAAGAAAATATCATTTTAATTACAAAATTATATACCTTTTGTGTACCAATCAATCATTGCACATATAGACAAAATTATTATAATTCGATCGAGCTTTATGATGCAGAACTGAATCACTTTGAATGCCACCAAGACTTTTGTCGTATGAATGAAAACATTTTCCTTGACTATCGGATTCGTGATTTGTATCATATTTAATGCGACAATTGCAGGTTGTAAAAGTATTGTTATGACTCACATATTTCACTTGTTACAAAATTATGTTCCTAGATCTCGATGAAATGTATTTATTCTACTTTAATTATTATTATAAAAACAGCAGGTGTTTTAATTATCTCCTTTAAATTTTTAATTATTATTAATTAAATAATTTACTATTTTATAAAATGAGTTTAATTGTTGCTGATGCATCTATTTTTCTTTGTTTAATTGAAAAAAAAAACGATCTTTACATAATTAAATTTGATATTTCTTCTTTCAAGTTCCGTCTATCAAAAAGAAAATAAATTTAACATGTACAATGTTGATGTAAAATATTGAAAATAAGAGATCATTGATGATTGTTTGGGTGTGGCAGGATTTCCTAATCCTTAATCAACGCCGTACCTTACATTTTCTTTTGTTGGTCGTATATTGACGTCATAACTTGAACGACTTAATTGTGGGAATAGAAACAAAATGAATCACTGAGGAAAAATCAAAAACGTTTTAAAGATTGATTATTACGGAAATAAAAATTCCAGAACCTTAAAATATGAACATTTTTTAAATTTCATTTGAAATTTATGTTAATTTAAAATGAGACAAGAAGCAATGAGTTCAAATATTTTATGAAAAAAAAAAAATTAGTAGAGCCAAGGTTACACTAAACTTAGTACCTACCTACACATAAAACGAAAAAAACGAGAACATTGAAAAGAAGTTCAATTAATTTTTAAATAGTTTTTAAATTGGTATTGTATTATACTTATCACCAAAACGAGCTAATTTTCAATTTTTGAAAATATTATTTAATAGCTCGACCTTCTGCTTCTTTCATCATTAACCTCTTAATGCAAATTTCTTAATTTTTTTTAAAATACTTTATCTATTTATTGTTATTTTTTTATGTTCTAATTAACCATTTAAGGCAATTAAACTTGAACCTTATTTTTTAACAATTTAAGAAGATTTCTTTCCAATAATGGTAGGTGGAGAGTCTTTTACATTTATCTTGTTTTGGTTCTTAAACGTTTTCAAACACGGTTCTTTAAAGTAAAGCTTTTTATTCTAATTGTAATTTGAATTATAAGCTTTTTATAATATCTCCAAAAAAGCTACTTTAGTATATGTATAGGTATTCAAATCGCCTTAGGCCTGTTACATTTAAACTAAGCATAAAAATAATTTCTATTATTCAAAGGATTGAAATACACATTGGACTTAATTTGATACAAATAATTATGTTGAAATACCAAGAATTATTGTGGTTGCTTTCGTAATTACACTGTAATGATTATGCAGAATTTAATAATTTTTCTGAAAAGAAATTGAAGCAAAAAAATGTATCTAAACTTGTATTGTTTCATTTAAATTAACCAAAATATAATTAAATTTGGCTTTTAGTTTCAATGTTGATCTGATAACAATTAAATTGAAATAAAACAAACATTTGCATACCGATTTTTCTTTCATTTTCGATTGATCGAATCGATAAGATTGGCTAATCGTGGAGCTATGCAATGTCAGAACGTTTCCGCTCAATTACGAGTCCAACAACAATGAATGTTGGTCAAACTGTTTTATTTTTAACGTAAATGAAGAAATCAGACAAATCACGACGATTCAATTCGAAAAAATGTATACTTGAGGCGTTTTCTTGTCGACAAGATCAATCGTTTTGGAAAGTTACCCCGTCGCAACCTTGCTGTCTAGCTACAATTATCACTTTACAAACGCTACAATTATTAATAGCGTCTTACATTTTTAATGTCAATCTGAACAATTTTCATAAGTTTTTTTTTATCAAAAGAAAACTATACATTTTTTCAACGTCAACCTCAAACATTTTCTTTCAAACATTTTCAATCATAGCAAGTATTTCAAAATCCTTCTCTTTGTTGTTCATGTTAACATCAAGAAAAAAATTAATTTCAAATAATTTTTTTCTCAAGGTTAGAATTGGACTCCTTATTGTTGAATTCCTTTTAAGAAATTAATTGCTTTCGTTTTAAACAACTCATAACATTATAATAACGTATGTAAGTCCGGAAGAATTTACTTCTGAATGACGTAAAATGTTATCAAATTGTCTCTCTAAATAAGGGTGTCACCTTCATTGAAATTTTCATAATAATTTTCCTATAACTATTTCAATTTTTTTTCGTTTTTCTACTTCTTAAAATATTGTTCTTTAAAAATACAACCAAAAACTTATTTTAAATTCTCGCTGTATGTATTATTTAACAAAAACATTTTAAATACATCTCGTTATAACATTACCAGCATATTTCTCTGACATTGATCGCTTATAATAATATTTAATATATTTAATAAATTGGAAATATATTTTCATTTCAATTATATAAAAATATTAATTTCAATTCTAATAACCCAATTTTAACGATATTTAAGATAAATAATCCGAATAAGGCAAAAGTTTGTACCAATATTCTAATTCTAGGAGGCATATCAATATATAATTATTTGGATTTAAATTAAAAATTAATTAAAAATCGTGTTTCGATAAAACGAAAAAAGAATCAAATGTAATAATTTCCTGAAATATGAAATAAATGTAAAATATATTATTGAGAATTAATTGCAAATTTTCAATTGAAACAGGGACGAATTTTAGATATAAATACCAACGAATTTATTGGAGTTTTATCAGTTCGAATTGAAACTTCAAAAAGATAATAATAACTCGATTGCAATGGCTTTTAAGGTGAGTTGTTACTTGATGAAATAAATAAGGGTGATTTGTTAAGAATTTATTTTTTTTTAGTTTGTAACTTTGTTGGCTTGTTTGGCTTATGCCAGTGCTAGCCATATTCCGTCTGTGTACAACAGCGTTAATTTCGGAGGACATCAAGGCTTAGCCAATCAAGGCTTCCTTGGACAATATGGAGCACATTCGTTGCAAACAATTGCCATTGCTCCAGCCCAGGCTCCAGCTCAACAAGAACATTACTCATCACCACATTATAAATTCGAGTATGGCGTTGCTGATCCCAACACGGGTGATGTTAAATCACACCATGAAACCCGTGAAGGCGATGTGGTCAAAGGTTATTATACTTTGAACGAGGCTGATGGAACAAAACGCATCGTGCACTACACAGCCGATGCTCACAATGGATTTAACGCTCATGTCGAATATAAGGGCAAAGCCCAACATCCCGTCACTGTTAAGACAATCGCAGCTCCTCTTCAAATTGTCGCCGCTCCAGTTCAAATGTCGGCTCCCGCCGCTTGGGCTCCTCAAGCTTCTGCTTGGGCCGCCACAATTCCCGCTTCAAACGGCTGGACTGCTGCTGCTCCGATCTCCAGTGCTTCCATATGGACCGCTCCCTCAACTTCTGCCTGGCCATCTTCAGCCTCTCAATACTACTAATTTTATACAAACACCATCATACATTTAACATTCAACTAATGTGCAAATAAAATATTTTTCATAAAATGATTGAGTTTTTCTTTCCTGATCAATGATGGCGTGAAATATATGATAAGGTCAATGTTTCTTAATATAATAGACGCAAGTAGTCAAGCGGAGCGTACAATCAAATATTGGTAAAATGATATAAAAAAGAGTAATGCGGTTGTTCATGAAAAGTGAATGTCACGATAAATGTAGGTATACTATATTTCATATTGAATATACGTAAACATAGAATATATGTAACAATGCAAATAACTGAATTCCTCAAGAGGGAGGTCTTAGACTATATAAGCGAAAAGTAAGTCTTAGAAGTCAGTTGAAACAAAACCACCGAACTTAACAAAATAAACATGGCATTCAAGGTAGGAAAATTATTTTTTTAAATGTTTTTTGAGTTTTAATATTTTTATTGATTTATTTAGTTGGTCGCTCTTTTGACGTGTTTGGCTGTTGCCAATGCTGGTTACGTCGCTCCTTATGCGTCATACGGAGCTTACGCTCATGCTCCTCTTGCTCATGCATACGCTGCTCCAGTAGCTCACGCTTATGCTGCCCCAGTAGCTCACGCTTATGCCCCCATCGACCATTACTCACCACCCAACTACAGTTTCGAATACGGAGTTGCTGATCCTCATACCGGAGATGTCAAATCCCAAGCTGAAAGCCGCGTTGGAGATGTTGTCAAGGGACACTACACCGTCAATGAACCTGATGGCACCCGTCGAGTTGTCCACTACACCGCTGATGACCACAACGGATTCAACGCTGTCGTTGAGAAACAAGGAGTTCCAGTTCATCCCGTCGCTGTTAAAGCCGTTGCACCAGTACATGTAGCAGCTGCTCCTCTTGCCGTAGCTGCCGCTCCAGTTGCCTACGGACACGGACTTGCCCATGGATATGGATATGGACATGGCTATGGTCACGCTGCCTATGCTCACGCTGCTCCTCTTGCCTACTCACACGGTTACGGCTATGGACATTATTAAATAATTTTAAAACTCTTGGTGTAAATATTTAAATTAAAAAAAAAATAAATAAATATCATTAATTAAATATTCTCGTATATTTTCATACATATCCTTTTTTTATAAAAATCTTAAACATAGTATTATTTTATCACATTAGTTAGTTTAGGTAGAATCTTCAAACTCTGACAATTTTTTGCATGAATATATTATGAGCTAAAATAATTGTAATGTATGTACCTACTACTTTTAAACATAAAAGCGTTTTTTTTTTCATTCATACTCTTGATGGTAATGATAGAAGCGAAAGCTTTTAAAAAGTATCTATAAGTCAATATTTTTTTTTATAAAGGAGAGTACCCATACAAAGTTTGGCGACAGGGCCATTAATGGCCCATTGCTTAGCCAGAGATGCTAGTTGTTGGCCCAACATCGGCAACTGTTAACGGCCCAAGTACGGTTGCCGGCTGGATGATAACCCCGGGCCGCTAATGGCAGTCGACTATCGGCCGACTGCAGTAAAAGTTACCGGGCCGTTAATGGCGATTAACAATCGGCCGACTGAAGCAAAGGTTACAGGGCCGTTAATAGAAACCAACAATCGGCCGACTGCAGTAAAAATTACTGGACCGTTAATGGCAAATATTATAAATTAATAAAACTACCTAAATATTGAAAAAAATTATATAAAATCAGCTCAACGATTATTATGATACAATCATTTATTCACTTTATAATACATACAATCTTAATAAAAAATCAGACAAAATCAATAATTAATACAAAAGTGGAATTTTAAACCTGGCGTACATAACACGCACTGTAAAATTAAAAGGGAATTTTTGGTGGTTTATAATGAAGATCCTCTTTCTTATCGCCCATTCTCACGGTCCACCCAACCAGAAAGCCATCGGGCTAATTTACCAGTGAAATTTTTAGATTCCTCTGCATCCTCAAACTTCTCAGTTACAACATCTAGAATATGCAAAATCAATTATAAATAAAATTGTTTTTAAGACACAATATTTGTGAGTGAAGGAGTTAGAACTAAAATAGTATAAGAGGTGAAAAAAGGAGATTTATTTTCATAAGGGTATGAAAAAAAATTTTATCTGTAAAACCATTCTTAGGATGAGAAAAAATTCTCTAGAAAAATAACTAAATGACTCACCTGCATAATAGAGAATTTCTACTAGATATTTATCCCAATTTTCATTTGCATCGCTTAAGTCTGCAGCAAACTTATCAACTTTAGGATACTCATCAGCCGGTGGATATTTACAAAGTAAAATGCCATTTTCTTCTATAAGAATCCACTTGGATGGAATTAGATCAATAGTTTTTGTATCGTCAACATTTTCTAAAAAATCAACGACTGCGTAGAGTTTCTACCATAAAATCCTTCCATCTGTAACATTAAATTTAACTATTAATATTTTTTTATTTGATTATTTCACACTATGAGAAAACTATTAGATTATCAGGTAAATAAATATAAATTATCTATAGTTTAATTTGAGAGAATATATTATTATTCAATTATTAAATAGAACTACTTACTTTAGTCAGAGACTTTAATAGACTGGTTATCAACAGGCGATATAGTAATAGACGAACTATTTTGAAATACAATAATACACTTTAAACACTACCATGCGACTGTATTGTGTTAACGACAATTTCTGTGTTAACGAAACGAATCCTCTTGCCCCTGTTCACCCGTTAAAAGTATAATAATTTACCGCCAGATAGCACTTAAAAGAAGGATATATTCATACTTTGCGTTCATTGGTTAATTTTGTAACACATTTGGAAAGTATTTATATGGTGCGAATATTTGAAAATAATTGACGCAATTGCAGAGAAAAAAAAATGCATTTGAAATTTATGTTTCAAATAGATTTATTTTGTTCATATCCATTATTAATTTATAATTTAAATGTTCATGGGATTGTGAATGAATATAGCATATTAGTTAATGTTCAATGATTTTTATTAAATCGTCATATTACGTTTCGTCCTTTTCAGCACATTATTTAAAAAAAAAAAACGCTTGATCCATTATCAATTATTTTTCTTTTTACACAACTTATTTTATATAATATTAAAACATATTACACCCTAAACATAAGTCAAATATAATAGACTCAAAGTGACGTATAACTCAGGGTGACTTAGGGCCCCCTCAGGGTACTTAGGGTTTATAGTAAGGCATCTAACTTTTAATTATTTGCGCATGAGCAAAAAATTATTTAGCCAGGCTTTGGCCTATTGTTGGCCGACGAACGAGTATTGAATGATGATCGAATAGACGGCGACCGGCAATTAACCAGATATGGCCCATTAACAAATTCCCATTAATAGGCCGAGCGTTGATAGCCAGACATCGGCCGAGAAACGGGGCTTTTGTCATTAACGGCGACTTTGTATGGGTACCTACTTCCAATATTTGTTATTAATTGGCACGACTTAGATTACAAAAAACAAAAAAAAAATATAAAATATATTTTGTATTGACCTACATTTTTTATGTTTTATTCCACAAATATCAATAACCAATGCTTAAGAAAATGCTAATTTTAGCAATATGCAATTAAAATTTTATGCAAAAAGACGAAAACCTTATTAAATGTTTGCTAAGTATATTTTGACACTCAAAAATTGTAAGAAATCGATTTTGTTGGTCTCAGTTCATAATTTCATTAAATAGTACGAATTGTTTTGAGAAATACACATTTTATGTGGTACGCTACAAGATTATTTGAAAGCTTTAACCTAATAACTGGAAATATAAAAGCTTGTTATGTAGAAATACCTATTAAAAAGAAACCTTTTGATTCAATTAGGTATTAACCTTTCAGTAGTACATCTAAAAATAGATTGTATGCTGTTGAAGGGTTATTAAACCTTTCAAAAAATCTTAAACTTTCCTATATCGAATTGTGTACTTATTTAAAACATCCACGACCATTTTGTTATTTTGTAATTTAAAACCCGATTCTTATTGGTGACATAATGCCAAACTGCTCCAAGGCTGCTAAAATTATAAAAATAGAAATAAAAAAATTAAAATATCGTATCACAGTGTTAAAACGATCAGTGAAAACTATAGCTGTTTACTATAGTGAAAAGGCATTTGCCTTTAAGTGTATAAGTGTTGGAACAATCTTATGAAAAATCCTGTGTATAGCCAAGGGCTGGTCCGGGAAAAAAATTCTTAAAAAAAATAACATGAATTAGATAATTTATTTGAATTTTTCTTCAAAATTTGATGAATTTGTTTGTTAAAAATGCTAACCTAGTTTTAATTTAATTTGTTTTCACTCGTTTGTTCCAATTTTAAATGGGTATTATGATCTGTTTCGGTCAAATTGGCAAAAGATTGCAACGCATGGTTAAGCGCGAAACCCACACACAGAAGCAAGAACGACACATATTGTACATTGATATTATCTAACCACATTGAAGTTATTCAAAGCATTATAATTATTTAAATTTTTTTAAATGAAATTCCTACGAACAAATATATTTTGTTTTGAAAATAATGCAAGTCATAAAATTTCAAACACATCAGACCTAAGAAAATATAGTGAAATTATTTTATTGGTATTTATTCATAGAATTATGAACTATAATAGAGTAAATGTATGATTTTAGTTTTTAATAGCAAAAACTTTTAATTATTAACATATTTTTTGTTGGTTTACTAATTTTTATACAAACCTTTTACAAACAAAACCCTTTTTCTTATAAAAATTTCGTTTTAATGATAGGTAAAAACATTCATTTTACTTATGAGTATAGTAATATATGTATTTTTAAGACAAATTTCTAAATCTAGCACAATAAAAAGTCCTTATTAGAATATAGTTTAAAATAAAAATACCGATGCAAAAATTCAAACTCTCTATCGTCGTTTTTTGTTTTTAATTTTAAAAACTAATTTATTTCAATCAGATAACAAACAAAAGCATTTCAACACCAAGAATGTTACCTAAAATAACTTAAAAATACGGGCTGAACTCTTTCATTTTCGAAAACTTATCATAGATCAACGAGATTTCAATACCAAACTCATTTAAACTTTGTAAATGACTCTTCTTACAATCATAAAAATATAAACAATCTGTTATCATATTATGTTACCCGTATGATTATGACGACAAAAAATGTATTATTAACAAAACAACACATCCATTGAGTTACGCCTGTCTTAAAAATTTAAGAAAAAAAATTATGTGCAAATTATTATAATTAACGTTCGAAATCTAATTTTGACGAGTTTCAAAAAGTAAAAATCTTTTGGTTAAATAGGATATCGTTAACACGATCTGATTCCTTCTTTTACGTGCTGAAGCCTACAATTACATAATGTTATTTGCGTAATTATTCTCTCTCACTATCTTTGCTATCATTAAAAAATATATGAAACACATATTAAGTTGGGAGTGAAGGTTAATTTTTTTCATAAAAAAATTGTTCATGAAAAGTGAATGTCGCGACAAAGAATTAACTCTATTGCTCGTAAGTGGTTCTTTATGCAGCCCAAAGTGTAACGATAAAAAGGAAAACAATGCAAATACAATTAAATTCCGGGAGAGGGAATTATTTGATTTGACCAAAGATATATAAACGGGTATTGCGTTCAGGATTTATTCAGTTTTATTCGAAGCATTCTAGTTGAGTCGAATAGAGATAATAAAATGGCTTTCAAGGTAAGTTTTCACAGATGGGAACTGTTTTTTCAAAACATAATAATTTAATTATGTTTTAGTTGGTCGCTCTTTTGGCGTGTTTGGCTGTTGCCAATGCTGGTTACGTCGCTCCTTATGCGGCATACGGAGCTTACGCTCATGCTCCTATTGCTCATGCATACGCTGCTCCAGTAGCTCACGCTTATGCCCCCATCGACCATTACTCACCACCCAACTACAGTTTCGAATACGGAGTTGCTGATCCTCATACCGGAGATGTCAAATCCCAAGCTGAAAGCCGCGTTGGAGATGTTGTCAAGGGACACTACACCGTCAATGAACCTGATGGCACCCGTCGAGTTGTCCACTACACCGCTGATGACCACAACGGATTCAACGCTGTCGTTGAGAAACAAGGAGTTCCAGTTCATCCCGTCGCTGTTAAAGCCGTTGCACCAGTACATGTAGCAGCTGCTCCTCTTGCCGTAGCTGCCGCTCCAGTTGCCTACGGACACGGACTTGCCCATGGATATGGATATGGACATGGCTATGGTCACGCTGCCTATGCTCACGCTGCTCCTCTTGCCTACTCACACGGTTACGGCTATGGACACTATTAATTATGAACAAACATACTATAAGTTGCCAAATAAAATTGATATTAATTTATAATTCTAGACTCTTTTTAATTCACATGCATTTTTTTTTATCAAATATTTCAGTTTCTTTCAGTTACACACCACTAGTAGCTAATTAGCTACTTGAGATTTCAGTCGCGTAAAGTGAAATAAAATAAGTAAACATAATGTAGGCTTGAGAAAAACTCCACTGCTTAGAGAGAGAATCTGCAATGCTACCTTTTTACTAAAAAGTTTTCTAAAAGTTCATTGTGAAAGTTAAATTTAATTAAATGCGTCAAGCAAAAAAATTAAGATAACTAATTGAGAAGACTGATAGTAGCTAATTTTGAATTATTTTTTCAAACATAAACTGAATGAATTAGAGAATCTGTAAACTAAATTTGTATTATTTGTATTCGAATTCATAATAGCTAAAATTAAATTTCAAACATTTGATAATTCAAAAAAGTAAGACTCTAAATATTGATTCCTGTTTGGAACCATTTAGGGGTAGAATTTCAAATAATTTTTCTTTGCTTGAAAACTTAGGGTCTCAAATTTAACACTTAAAAATTTCATAAATATATCTCTAATAGCTTAGCCTGCAGAACGGCTGTCAATCAATCATTATACCTACTGTTTAATTAATAAAGATCTTACGAAACTAACTCATGTCATTTTACTTCCTTCTTTTTTCAGAATAAAATTTAATGAAATTTTTACGGAAATTTACGTGGATATATTAATTTATTCTTGCACGACCAAAATGGAAATTTAAATACAAATATACCTATATTTAAAATTATCCCACAGGAACCGTGATTTTTCCGGCGAGAGTATGTTATTTTGCACTTTTTTATAACCTAGCATCTTTATACTAAAGTTGCTTTCGTCTAGTCGCTTAAGTCATCATAGATTGGCGTCAATTTTTTCGATATAAAACGTGATCTTTTTCATCTACAAGTCCATACATTATACCTATGTAAAAGGCCATTTCAATTCAGATTAACATACGAAAATTCACATTTTGAATATATTTTATTGGGATAGGTTTCACTGAAACCCAAGTCCTCAATTATTGCAAGATTTTTACCAACAAAAATTACTCACTTCTATCAAGTTATTTATAAATTTAAGATTCTTTTTAGGGAAATAAAAAGAAAAATAGATATGACCCATCGTATGATCATGGTTTTATATTAAAGCATTTTACAATAGCTTTAACTTTTCAAAACTGACTTTTGTATAGAATTACCATACATAAATCTATTACTGTTGTTTCGACCAAGATATAATCATTAAAAATGTATTTTTATAGCGATTTTAATAATTAACTATCAAGTACCCACTTTATACAACCACAATAATTGACACTAATATTCAGGGCACCTCAGTATCGCCAACAGAGAGAGTTTATAATACAATATGTACCTACCTAGCTACAAAATATTTTACATTCCTAACGAAAAAAGTAACGCTTCATTTGAATTAATTGTTAATTTGACCGTAAAAAGAATTTAAAACTTGCTCATTATTACATATAGGCTCGGGGTCAATATAATAAAAACTGATGTAATAACTACTAAAAAAAACATCCCTTCTGCTGCTAGTTAAAAATATGCAATAGTATTTGCTCGTGAAATTTGCACGCAACCTTCTTATAACCATATAAATAATTCGAGTTAGTTCATCAAACGCATCATTTCCTAACGATCGATCAAAGGAAGAACTTACAATGAGTCTTAAAGTAAGTCAATTTAAAATTAATTACTAATCAAAAGAATTTATGTCCTTAAGTCTTATTCGATTTTTTTCTTTTATTCTAGATCGCAGTTTTGTTGGCTTTTGTTGGTGTGGCTAGTGCAAGCTATGCTCATCATTACGATCATCATGCTCCAGCTCATTACAATTTCAATTATGGCGTTGCTGATCCTCATACCGGTGATGTCAAGTCGCAACAAGAAACTCGAGTCGGAGATGTTGTCAAAGGATCGTACAGCTTGAACGAAGCCGATGGAACTAAACGCATTGTGCATTACACAGCCGATGGTCATAATGGATTCAATGCCCACGTAGAAAGAGTGGGTCATGCAGCACACTCGGTCCATCCCGTGGGTCTTGCAGGTCGAGGATATTGGGGACATGCTGGTCATGGATATTGGGGCAATGGATTAGGATATGGACTTGGATATGGAGCTGGATGGGGTGGATATGGATATGGCTTGGGCGCGGGCTCCGGAAATGGATACTATGGTGGATATCGTGGTTATTGGGGTTACTAATTGAAAAAAAAAAACTCTTCTTGTCCTTGTAAACTGTTTAAACTCTTTCATCATTCTAAATAAATTAATTTTTAAAGTATATTTTAAAGAGTATTATTTTATTTGTTATTTAGGTACACTTGATTGATGTCTTGTTTAACTCAATAATAATAGCGACAAAGCCGCATTACTGTGGTATTCTGACCACAAGTGAGCCATTCAAATGAGCTCAAGTGAACTTAACAATTATATTTGAGCTCGCATTTCGCAAGACTTTAATAGTGATCCAATAAGAATAGAGCGATATGTATGTGATTTTAAAGTCAGTGTTAGAGTTTAATGAGCGATCAGTCTTATTATGCTTACGAAGAAAATATTGAATTTTCTTTTGTGATCTAAACAAGGGCGTTCTAGGTTTTGTCATTCATCATAATATTTTAAACTTAAAACGTTTTGTGTCTATGGCTGATGCTGAAGGCAGCAATAGAAAAACGTAAAAATTATTGTTGTTGTTGTTATTGTTGGTTGAAGTTTATTACGTAGATAGATTTATACGCCTACCGTAACGATTATGTAATTGGCATTCGTATGTTCTGCTCGGCTGGTTCTGATCTCTTTTTAATATTAACTATTGCGTACTCGGACTCTAATTTTACACATTGCTCCTTAAGCATGCAGCTAACACACAAACACGACTCTCTTGGTTTCATTTATCTTATATTTTAGTCAAAATATCCTATTTCCGGTTTAATAGTATAAGATATTTCAGTAAGCTTTTACCAGTAAAATTTAGTATTGTCTAATTTGCGATACAAATCAACAACTTAAAAAAACCAAATAAATAAAAAATATCTTATATAAACTGTTGTTAAGGGGACAATGGGACAACGTCAGATTTGAGGTATAATTTTTAAGGTTTTTTATCATCTGGATTGTAATTTATATGCTTTTATATCTATACAGAGCCTAGTGAATATGTAAAATACAGCGAAAAGCTGCAATCAAAAATTACGTTTTTGGCATTGAGTCTTCCCATTCCATTTTTTTCTTAACAACTGTATTTGTTAGCGTTAGTTGGATCTTAAAGAGCAACACCATTAAAAATATTTAGTAAATAATCGTCTAAAAAATTAATTTTTTATTTTTTTTTTGAAAGAGTTGATTTTTTTTTAGTAGCCCCTACATTTATGGTCACATTAGGACTTATAACATATTATGCGATATCTAACATGCTTACATGTTTGTTTTGTTACATCCAGAGCTAGTCCCGATTAAGTTGATATTATTTTTATTTACGATGCAAGTTTAAAAAATTAGTCGTTCTAATGGTAATTTATCCTTCACATTTTTCATCTAGAAGAACAATAGACATTCAAATTGAATTTGATCTCCATGAATTGAACAAATATTGATGAAGGTTTCACTGCAGCCTAAGGCTAGGTAAAAAAAATAAGTATAATTTTAACATTTTTTTTTATATTTGATTCATATTTAGAGTTAACATGTAAGTAAAATAAAAAGTAAAATAGCAACTACACAATTTGACTAGTAAAGGAAACAAACAAAAATTGACTAAGTATTTCAATATAAATAATTTGAGTTTAAATATGCATCTAAAATTTATGATGAGAATGAACTAAATGTGCATTGACAGGAAAATTAGTGCCGAACGGAGCATTATGCAATTGGAATTCGGGCCGTAAACCATCGAGCCCACTATGCAGCTGATGAGAGTATGATTTATATACAGGAATATGGGCTTGAGCTTTAGCCGCATGCTTTTCTTTCGCTTCAAGC
This sequence comes from Sisyra nigra, assembly GCA_958496155.1. Lineage (NCBI taxonomy): Eukaryota > Metazoa > Arthropoda > Insecta > Neuroptera > Sisyridae > Sisyra > Sisyra nigra. Next base: position 162,156 of record OY292315.1, read on the forward strand.
TCATCTAAACTATAGAAGCCGAGTCCTTTGGAATGCTCAGGCTTGGGGACGGGATGCTTGGGAACGCTGTGGAAGATGTTATCTTTGTGGTGACCTTCTGGCTTGGCGAATCTAAATCCGAACGAGGCGGGAATGTGATAGTCCAATTTAAACGGCGAATAAGCATGAAGTTTTCCTTTCCAACGTTCATTCTGCTGTGTTGGCTTCAACAAGTGAGCTTTGTTCTGATGATTAGCCGGACGAAACAAATATGAATCAGCCACAAATGCACACGACAAAATCAATAGTAACTGCAACAATAAAAAAATTTCTACTTTTAACAATTCAACAAATGCATTTGCTTTGGTTTTACCTTAAATTCCATCTTACTCACTTTCTATCAGTTTACGCCTCAAGTTTTCAATAAGTTATGACTACAATTAATTTCAACTTGCTTATATATTAATGTTTTTTTTTTAGTTCAAGTAGCTCAAGATAAAGTAAGATTTGAGTCGTCCTCAACAGAAACTTACAAAGGATGCAAATAAAAAAATTATCATTTAAACTGATTAACTTAATTAGTTACATTAGCAAAAAATTAATATTTATTAATAAAATCCTTTCACTTTTCATTAACGCAACAATTTCTTAATAAAAATAATAATTATTAACTAAAAAAAATGTTTTTTTTTCACTGATATGCGATAATTAAACCTTCAGAATAATTTAAAATTGGTTTCCGTTGAAAATTTAGATTTTTAGCGCGATTTCTAAGTTTGTATCAAACCGAATAAATGTAGGTGAAGATTTTAGTTCAATGACTTGATAAAAATGGGCGATGATACTTTTCCGCGACTAGTAATAGATTGAATTTGGATAATCAGATTAAGAACATAACTTCTTTGTTTGAAATTTGAACGGAAAGTGTTGGAGCTTTATCAAACATGCAATTTACAAATATTCTCTTATAAAATGAAAAAAAAAATAAGAAAAATCATTAGTTATATAGTATACCTTTAACGTTACGTAAATTATCAATCAATATGAGTTATAAGGTAAAATTGACTATCGATTGTTGAATTTCATTTAATTTATTATTTGTTACAGATTTATGCGTTAATGAGCTGCTTAGTTACAATCAATGCTTACTATTTACCTCTAGATAATTTTAAGGATATCTGGAAGAGTCAACAACAACCTGTTCCACATTATAGTTACAGTTATGGGGTTGCAGATCCTCATACAGGGGATGTTAAGTCACAGCAAGAAACCAGAATTGGAGATCGTGTTAAAGGATTTTATACGTTAAATGAGGCGGATGGAACTAAACGAATTGTTCATTACACAGCCGATGGTCATCATGGATTCAATGCTCATGTTGAACGAATCGGCCACGCAGTTCATCCCGAAGGACTTATATCAAAAAAAGGATATTGGAGCTTTACGCCTGATTATGATTTCGATGAACCTTTTAAATATTTTAGACACCATTGAGTACCAAAATTTTACTCTTCACAATCTGACAATTATTGGACATAAAAAAGACATTTATTGTTAAACTTTCAAATCATCCGTTTAATTCTAATGAACTTTTAAAATTTTTATTTTTGTAATTATTACTTATTATATTTAAATTAAAAATATTTTTAATAAATCCTGACTTTAATTAAAACTTGCACTTTTACAGGTGAAGTGTAGACAATTACTCAGACGTTGTTGCTAGATTTTTGCCTATAATATGTTTTCAAACATTTTTCTTGGGTAGCTGTACGATTGGAGACGAAAAAATTGAAAACATTTTTTTTTATAATAATTTTTATTTAAGATGAAAAATAGTTGGTGCATGAAAAAAGAAAGTAAAACATGATTTGTTTAAATAATTTAAAATAGTTTTAATAATGATGTGCTTGATGTCCATGGTGTTGTGTTTGCGATGCATAAGAATGCGCTCCACCATAGTGTCCAGAGTGGCCGTCATATCCGTATCCATGACCGTAATGATGTCCTGCTGGATGCGATGCATGTCCTACTCGTTCAACATGGGCGTTAAATCCACTGTGATGATCGGAAGTGTAATGAACAATACGCTTAGTACCATCAGCTTCATTCAAGGTATAATATCCTTTAACAACATCTCCATCGCGGGTTTCATGTTGCGCTTTCACATCGCCTGTGTGAGGATCTTCAACTCCATATTTGTATGAATAATGAGCCGGTGCATGGTAGTCTTGATGATGATCCCCATAACCATGTCCATGGTAACCATGATCGTAAAGTCCAGCACTGGTCAATGCCACAAAGGATACGAATAATAAAATCTAAAACATAAAACACAAAAAAAAAATTTACAAAAAAAAAAAAAAAAGTAATTTTACCTTAAAAGCCATTTTATAATATTTTTTGAGGTAAATCACACGATTTGACGATTGTTCGAATTTGATTTTTCTTTAAGTCATCGTCAACTTATATATTAAAATCGGAGCGTTGAAATCTCTCCCTCCTTGATGTTTGGAATTACATATTTCTTCGATCGATTTAGGTGTTTAATTAGTGAAAAGAAATAGCGATTGCGATGCTATGCACTAAATATGATTACCTCAAATATTATTTAACACATTTTTTTACAATATTTGATATGCACATTGACGTAAAAGTCTCGTTTTGGAGAAATTGAGTAACATCCCGAATTATAATAACATTTTATAACTTTTGTTGGCTCTAAATCGATAATTATTTCCGTCACAGTTTAAACGTTGAGACGTGTGAGTCGGGAAATTATTCAGAGTTGTGATAGTGTTGATTTTTTTGTCACGATATTTGTAAAAATTTGGCGAGACCCAGACAGATGTTAGTGTAGCGGATGAAAGAAAGAAAATTAAATTAGGTTTTTAGATTAAATTGCAAAAGTACAATGAGGTTCATATTAACTAGGTTTATATTAGATCTTAAAAATAAATTGTTGCAATTCAATTAAGTAAATTTAAAGAATTTTTCTTTTTATGATTAAGTAAAATCTTCTTTAAAATTTCCTCAATTTTCTTATCATTCTGTTTGATCGATTAAAACATAACTTTTTGAAATTTAGTTTTTTATTACCATCAAACTGGTTTTGAAATGAATATGTTATGTATTCACGCATGTTTCAATCAAATTATTAAATCTTTCTCCTTCACTTATAACTTATTTAACCAAATCTTGGATTACTTAAGGTCTTAGTAATCATTGAATTAAAAAATATAATTATTAATTATGAAACTTATCAATCGATTAATGATATTCTATGTGTTATACAATAATAACATTTTAGTGACTACCAAAAATAAAATTTGAATAACAGGTTAATGAAAATAAAATAATATCAAACCTTTTAAAGCTTTCGTTTTGGGGTCTTAAATCAAATATTAGTAGTTAAAACCAGTGCGCGTATGGTTATTGTTTAAGTAATTGTATTCTCTGACAGTAAAGTAGTAAGGAGTTTGAATTTTTTTTAAATATGAAAAGTATAGGTAAGCCTTTTACTGAATGGGCATAGATTGCATTTTATCATAGAAATTAAATTGCAGAATTGCAATGCACTTCTTCATACGGATGTTTAAAGAGTAGAATAAAGAAAGAAAACAACCAAAAATAGTTTTCATTCCGTTAATATTCTTCAAGATCTTTCACTCAGAATTTAAGTTGTTTTGACTTTTAAGGGTTAATTTCTCGTTAAAAAACAAGAGACGAATCTTATAATATCACTAAAAATGCTTTGTTTCTTTTCCAAATTAAATAATTAAACTAGATGGGTTTGTTTTTATTTTTCTCTGTAGTATCTTTATTTTTTCTAGTTGCCCATTTATTGTTTGCATTCATTCTTATTCAAGATTTTCCTGTTAGTTGATAGAAAATAATAACAGAAAATTCGGAAGTCTCTATCTCCTGTGTTAAAGACAAACACACAAACAATGCATTTTAATTTTCCAAACTTCTGAACAAATTTGATTTACGTAAAAGAAAATGTTCAAACGATGTACAAAATTCTTCTACTGTGAGTTTTCTCATACTTGGTTAGCTTATTTTTTTGACGTGATAACGTTTAATAAATTGATAAACACTGGGCTACATGCACAAAAAAGTGTCCGATACAAGTGATAGAGGCACAATATTATTGTTGAATCCGAGAACGTGTTTTGGTTTTTTTCTACAATTAAATAAGATTTAATTGATTTTCTTCATAATTTTCAGTCTGATTTCATTTTGTATGCACTCCAATTATCTGTTTTTCTCAAAACAGCACCAAAAAAAATGGTAATTAATTCTTGCGTTTTAAGAATAATATCTTACTAATATTATAAACATGAAAGTGTGTATGGATGTTTGTTGCTCTTTCACTCAAAAAGTACTGAATGGATCTGGATGAAATTTGTTATCAGATATAGATTATAATCCAATTTACGTGCCCCACCTGGTTTTCTGCTAATGGCAAAAAAAAATCCAATTTAACATATAGTATACTTTATATCCAGAAAAAATGTACGTTTCCCGTGGGATAGATATATTTTTATTTTTTACAGAGCAAAAGATTAACTTCTTTTTTTGTAATGTGGTAGTTTAGGGGCCAGAAAATGATATAGATTACTTCTCATACCGGAATAATAAATGGGTCCCATAGGATATAAAACCGAGTATGTAGTCTATAAGAACCGTGTATTTAAAAGCAGCTTCATTAAAATCCAAGAAATGGAGTCTTTACTCATTTTCCTAAAGAACAGTTGATATACTTTTTACTCAGGAGAGATGTACTTTTCCCGTGGGATAAAAGATTGATATGATTTTTGCAATGTGGTAGTTTGAGGGAGAATGATATAGCTTAATTTTAAGACTTGAGTAATAATGCATAGTTCCCATGGGATGGCAAAACAATTGTATCCTACAGGAACCGTACATTTAAAAAGTTTCGATAATATTCGTAAAATAAAATTTTAACGCATTTTCTTCTAATTATACACAATAACGAAAGAAATCTCTACAAAGTTGTAATTAAAAAATTTACAATTTTTACCGGAAAATAAATAATTAAATAACACCCGATAAAATTAAAAATTAAATTTTTTTAAATATTTGAATTTTTTTATTGTTAATTGTCGAAGATGTTAATCTTACTTCTTACTAATATTATAAACGTGAAAGTTTGTATGGATGCATGGATGTTTGTTGCTCTTTCACTCAAAAAGTACTGAATGGATCTAGATGAAATTTGACATAGATATAGATTGAATAAAAATAAAAATTGACAATTTTTGCTGGAAAATAAATATGAATTTCAGTCGAACACCTGATAAAATTAATAATTACATTTTTTTAAATATTTGAATTTTTTCATTGTTCATTGTCGAAGATATTAATTAGAAATAAACGTATTAGTATAATAAACTAAAATTTCAAAATTCAAGAATTACTTAACGGAACGAATTTTAATGAACTTTTGCTAAAGATCCGGTAGGATAGCTACTAATCTATTCTTTTAAGGGAACATTCATTAATTACGTGAGGCGTTCAGGGGCCGATGAGGTCGAGCCGAATCTCATTTAATCTTACTTTGGAGAAAGGGAAGGTCTCCCAAATATCAGGTAATTTTTTATTTTGAAAAATATCACATTAGATTGCGGGTTGGGAGAATGATATATGCCAAATCTCATGACATCTTACCTTATAACCTCTTACTAGGGGAGGGGATGAGATTTCAAAAATCGCAAAAAACGCCTTGCGCAAATAATGGATGCCCCCTAAAATAGCTGTAGGGTTTTAAATGACATTTGGTATGAAAGATTTTCAAGTACTAAAGGAAGGAATACAGTTACTTTTTACTAAAAATCGTATAGAAGCTGATGTGAGACAGCTAACATATTTTTCTTAAACAGTAGTTTTACGAATTTTGATGAATTTTCTTTGGATCTAAAGTCGGAAAGTATTTATCAATTTTTTCTGTCTCAATAGATTAATTTTTATATTTCGCTATGAACGTAGGGAATTTTTTTATCAATCAGTTAAATTTAGATACACTCAGCGAAGCGAGCGGGTATCAGCTAGTAATATTATATATATATATATATAACTGTAAATAATATTTGAAATTTAAAAGTTAATGTTTTAACACGCTTTAAAAATATTTATCTGAAATTATTATTATTGATAATAATAATTATGAATAATTAATACGTGCAAGCGAGAATGCGATACAAGTGATAGAGAGGCACGATAGAGTTCTGCTACTGGAACGCCGCCACGTGAGTTTCTTCAGAACTACAATAAGCTATGCCTCGTATTCAATAATTGTTGAATCCTATACAACATGGTTGGTGTTTTTTCTACAATTTACTTAATAAGATTTACCTATCTAATTGATTCCTGTCATAATTTTTCTGCCTGATTTCATTTTGAAAAAATTGTTAATTTTTAATTAATTCCTTCTTTGTATTAAACAAAATAATGATAATTCAGTGATAATAATTCAATTGAATTCATAAAAGTATGCACTTTTTATCAATGTTTCTTTATAACGTTATCACGTAAAACTATCGTCTGTAAACCGAATTTACAGAGAACCAATTTTTTTGTTAATTTGTAAAGTTGATTTTAGGTTTAGAAATTGCACACACTCGTGGTATATATTTCTGGATTTTTACCCTCTAGGACTGCACTAAACGACAAAATTACGCATTTAGTGATTCTAAATGCAAAAATACTGAATTCTGAAAATACGAAATCATCTGCAACTAATGAGGCATTATGTCGAGTACTTTCACCTCATTATCTTGCTTAATATATGCAACTAATATTTCTTATATGTACGTCAAAAAGACAAATATTGTAATTTTAAACATCATTTATTGGTTTACAGTATTGTTATTCACATTTAATGGTGATACGGATGAGAAACTTGTGAAGCGTAAGAATAGGGACCAGCATAGCCATAACCATGTCCATGATAATCCAAACCATGACCGTAGCCGTATCCTAATCCATAGCCATTGCCATATCCGTTAGCGTAACCCCAACTATGTCCATATCCCGAACCATAACCTAGCCCATAACCACCATATTGTTGACCCCAATATCCTCGACCTGCAAGACCCACGGGATGGACCGAGTGTGCTGCATGACCCACTCGTTCTACATGGGCATTGAATCCATTATGACCATCGGCTGTGTAATGCACAATGCGTTTAGTTCCATCGGCTTCGTTCAAGCTGTACGATCCTTTGACAACATCTCCGACTCGAGTTTCTTGTTGCGACTTGACATCACCGGTATGAAGATCAGCAACGCCATAATTGAATTTGTAATGAGCTGGAGCATGATGATCGTAATGGTGAGCATAATTTTCTAAATATCCATGAGGATTATATGCATTTACAGTGGCCAGAAAAACCAAAGCTACAACGATCTGAAAACAAAACTCAAAGTTAATAACAACAATTTTACAAATATACAATGTACAATTATATTTACTTTAAAGACCATTTTAAATATTGATTTCACTACAATTGTTAAGACTATGAAAAAACTTCTTGGAGGTAATGATAATTTTGATGTTGGAAAGGTGAGTTTTATACTTACTTGGAATCGAAAAATTTCATTCATTTCCTTGCAAAATTAATAAGAATTTGCGTTTCTATTCACAATCACTTTTCAATGGCAACCTTAAATTAAATTTTTATTTTTTACTAGCTGATACCCGCGACGTCGTCTGCGTAGGTTATTATGCTAAAAACATATTTAATTTACAGAGGAAAAACATTTAAAAAATTTAAAGCAAAAATATATTAAAAATTACCGGAAGGAACTTAGCATAGAACATTTTTAACTATATGCCAAAAAAATTGCTCCTTCAGAATCCGCTATTGCTCCATGTGTATAGTTATTAGTTAATTAATAATTATTTTTTCAATTATTTGTAAAAATTCAAAAACGAAAATTGCTATATAATCCAAAATAATCGCAATTGCTCCAGTTGTATAGTTAATAAGTAAATCAAATTTTAAACAATTCTTGTTTATAAAATCCAACAGTATATGTATAAATAGTTAAAAATAGTTGATTTTTAAAAATATTGCAAAACTATGATCAATTATTTGCGTAATGAAAAGAGCATACAGAGAGCTTTAAAAATAACAAAAACTTCAATTAAAAATTATTTTGGATTTTAGAGCAATTTTAATTTTTATTTTGCAAATTTTTGAAAAATTAATTATTAATCAACTAATAACTTTACGCTTGGAGAAATTGCGGATTCAAAGGAGCAATTTTTTGGCATACAGTTTAATTTTAAAAAAAGGTTTCTTACTAAATGGTTAAAAAACATTTGCAATAATAAAAGGGAGTGTTGAAATGTAATTTGATTATTGTAACGGTTGTAACTTAAAATGTATTTTGAATTTTTATTTATGGTAAAATATAAAAATGTGAAAACAGCATTTAAAAAAAAGCTAAAATAATTATTTTAAAAACAGAAAAATATAAGTAGAATTCAAAAAATATTTAATTTATCCTAATATCTCGCTTAGCTGCATTTCGTTGTACCACGTTCACTTAGATATGAAATAACCATACACACATGCGCACAACAACGTTTGCCCCACTCTATCAAAGCAACGAAAGAAGTACTAAAGCATACGGCGTCTGCTCCGAAAAATCGTAATTTTTAAAACATTAATTACTTTGTTTTTAATGAAGATATCGTGATAATTCTTATTTTAGATAAGGACCAAATAAAAAAAGAAGTAAAACAAAAAAAAATTGATCAAAATCTATCCAGTAGTTTTTGAGTTAAAAGTGAACATTTGAAAACAACTATCATTTTATTTATATAGATAATATTTTTGTAACATATTCATTATTTGATTTTTAGAACTAATTGTTTTTTCCCGTTAACTTCCATTATCTTCTAACTTATCAAAATATCTAAAACAATGCGTTTTCAGAAATATAAGAACCAAATATCTTTAGTTAATACTACAAATCATTTAACTATATATTTCTTTGGTTACAAAGTTAAAAAGTTTCATTTGAATTCATTGTTAATTTGACCGTAAAAAGAATTTAAAACTTGCTCATTATTACATATAGGCTCGGGGTCAATATAATAAAAACTGATGTAATAACTACTAAAAAAAACATCCCTTCTGCTGCTAGTTAAAAATATGCAATAGTATTTGCTCGTGAAATTTGCACGCAACCTTCTTATAACCATATAAATAATTCGAGTTAGTCCATCAAACGCATCATTTCCTAACGATCGATCAAAGGAAGAACTTACAATGAGTCTTAAAGTAAGTCAATTTAAAATTAATTACTAATCAAAAGAATTTATGTCCTTAAGTCTTATTCGTTTTTTTTCTTTTATTCTAGATCGCAGTTTTGTTGGCTTTTGTTGGTGTGGCTAGTGCAAGCTATGCTCATCATTACGATCATCATGCTCCAGCTCATTACAATTTCAATTATGGCGTTGCTGATCCTCATACCGGTGATGTCAAGTCGCAACAAGAAACTCGAGTCGGAGATGTTGTCAAAGGATCGTACAGCTTGAACGAAGCCGATGGAACTAAACGCATTGTGCATTACACAGCCGATGGTCATAATGGATTCAATGCCCACGTAGAACGAGTGGGTCATGCAGCACACTCGGTCCATCCCGTGGGTCTTGCAGGTCGAGGATATTGGGGACATGCTGGTCATGGATATTGGGGCAATGGATTAGGATATGGACTTGGATATGGCGCTGGATGGGGTGGATATGGATATGGCTTGGGCGCGGGCTCCGGAAACGGATACTATGGTGGATATCGTGGTTATTTAGGATACTAAATAGACTCTTTCAGTATCCACTTTTTTTCATTCTTATCTAAATAAAAACATCTTTGTGTATCAATTGTTTTGAGTTCTTTGCATTCCTAAACTTTAATAAAATATTTCTTAATAATTAACTAGTTGTTTGAAGTTTTTATATTTTAGCTCCAACTTGAAAGTATTAAAAGATTTTTTCAGCAATCGACATACATTGTTACATTTTTATATATATATGGATATGGCTTGGGCGCGGGCTCCGGAAACGGATACTATGGTGGATATCGTGGTTATTGGGGTTATTAAATAGAATAATATGATTTGTAAAAAAAAATAATAAATTTCAAACTTATATATTATATATGTTAAGTATATGTTTTTTTATCTGTTTGAAGTTTATAAAACTTATGAACGCTTTAAAAAATATTAGAGCTTAAGAAAGTTAATAATTTATAACCTTAACTGAAAAAATCCAAAAGTTTAAGTCCTCCCTTTGAACCATCAATTAGTGAAATTATAAAAAAATTTTCCTCAGAGATGTAATAGTGCTTTCAAAAATGATACTTTCATAATTAGTATTTTTATCTTCAGTGATATAGCCCCAAAGTCTTTATCAAGCATTCATATTAATGTTTTATATACCAGAGGTTGTTAATTCGAGAAATAAGACACAAGTAATCAAGAAATCAGAAACAGTATTGAGAATGAAACAGCCAAAAAATAAAATCAGGTATATAAAAATAAAGGTTTGTACCAATCGTCCAGCTATGTTGGTGCAGAGACATGGAGCAAGGCAACATTGACCAAGAGGCCAGAGTAAGTGAAGAACTGTTTCAGCACTGTTTCAGCACTGTTTCAACATAGGCTGAGGGGCAACAAGTGCATAAGCATGCCATAACCAGTATTGATGAGTGCCGATATAAGCGCTCGTCACGAAAATGGCTGTGCTGACTGCTGGATGAGGCTCGATATTCGCTCGGAAGGAACCAGCAGAAACAGGTCTTCACTCGCTCTTATCTGTTGATCAATGTGTCTTGCTCTTTGTCTGTCTGTCAGTGTTAGAGCATCACCGTAGCTAGTCGTATAGAACAAACATTTAGCATACAACTCGTACACAACTTGATTATAAAGTTATACTTGTACTATACAATTTGGATAGTATAACTAGCTGATACCCGCGACGTCGTCTGCGTATGTTGTTATCTTAAGAACATATTTCATTACTGAATGCCAAAAAATTGCTCATTCAAAATCCGCTATTGCTCCAAGTGTATAACTATTAGTTAATTAATAATAAATTTTTCAAAAATTTGTTAATTCAAAAATACAAATTGTTATATAATCCAAATTAATCATTGTTTTAATTTTTTTTTTTTCAAAAAACTGTTCCTTAATTACTTATTCCGGATCCGCAATTGCTCCAGTTGTGTTGTGTTGTGTATGGTGGATATCGTGGTTATTTAGGATACTAAATAGACTCTTTCAGTATCCACTTTTTTTCATTCTTATCTAAATAAAAACATCTTTGTGTATCAATTGTTTTGAGTTCTTTGCATTCCTAAACTTTAATAAAATATTTCTTAATAATTAATTAGTTGTTTGAAGTTTTTATATTTTAGCTCCAACTTGAAAGTATTAAAAGATTTTTTCAGCAATCGACATACATTGTTACATTTTTTGGGTTTTTAAACTTAAACTTTAAACGTTGTGTCCAAGATAAAATTGGCATCCTGGGATAGTGTTTATCTTCGTACAAAATATATGATTATATCACAATTTATTAATTTTAGGTATAATTTTTTATATATTTTGATAATTTTTGTCTTCTACTCTTGTAGTTGAAAATTCATGAATGATATTTCCTTCATTTGACAATATTATCATTAAAATATTTAATTAAAAGCTTTTTATATAAGAAAAAATACATTTTGACGAACGCATGGCGTTTGAAATACGTATCTGGAGATACAAAATTAACAATTTGGATTTTTCGGTTTGTGAATTTTTACATTTATTTTTGCTTAAATTCATAACTTGTTTTGTGAATTGTAATTGTGAAATATAATTTTTATCATTAAAAAAAAAATTTAGAAAATTATTTATTGTATTTCCCACTAAGAATTTGATAAAATGTACCAACATGAATGTTTTGATTATTGTTTGATTGTTTGAATTGTTGGTATACTTTTTTTTTCTTATGTATCAGATATTTTCTTTGCAAACTATGCACTACGACCAAACGTTTTGTAAATATTTCTTATCACCTACCTTATAATTATTTTACTAAGCAACTATATCTACCTATAAAAGTAAAATGATAGCTGTTTTCCAATGTTCGTTTGTAAATCAAAAACTACTGGATAGATTTCAAACAATTTTTTTTGTTTTACTTCTAATATACTTGGTCCTTATCTAAAAAAATAATTTTCAAGATTTCAAGGAATTTTTCATGGCTTTGATAGAGAGGGGCAAACGATGTAATGCGCAGGGGTTGGAGAGTATATGTTTCTCTTTCCACTGTCTACTAATTATTTTTTAATATTTGAGCGTAGTAGTAAAGATTTTTTGTATTCTATTTTCTATTTGTTTAGCAGTTTTTAAAATATTTTATGTAGGTTTTTTAAATTCTCTTTTAGTATTTTTTATATTTTACTGTAAATATAAATTCAAAATACATTTTTAAGTTATACCCGTTAATATAATCAAATCACATTTCAACACTCTCTTTTATTATTGCATATATTTTTTAACCAGAAAGAGTTAAGTTAGCACAAAACATTTTTTTAATTAAACCATATGCCAAAAAATTGCTCCCTCAGAGTCCGCAATTTCTTCAAGTGTATATTTAATAGCTAATTAATAATTAAAATTTTAAAATTTTTCAAATTCAAGAATTAAGTAAAATCGCTATAAAACCCAAAATTTTTTTAATTGAAATTTTTTTTTCTATTCTTCTCTTTTCATTACGCAAAAAAATTATCAAATTTTTACAATAATTTTTATAATCAACTATTTTTAACTATTATATTTCACAAATACAATTCACAAAAATTCACAAAACAAGTTATGAATTTAAGCAAAATTAAATGTAAAAATTCACAAACCGAAAAATCCAAATTGTTAATTTTGTATCTCCAGATACGTATTTCAAACGCCATGCGTTCGTCATCAGTGGATCAAATTGAAGTGTCTTCGAGAACAATTTCGTGCTGATTCACAAAATAGTCCCGAATTGACCTCAATTTCAGCGAAATTTAAATTTTTTTATTTTTAACTATTT